>CAJVPL010001369.1:0-14515 GCA_910591945.1 Ambispora gerdemannii | reverse complement strand
TTTTGCGGTATTTCATTATCGTAGAAACTTTGTTCCAATGGCGGTTGATTTTATATCCTTTAATTATAGATGGCAGTCGTTCATTATATATATCGTATACAAGATAGTGATCATGACTTCGTTCGCCAAATGGCAAACTCATACATAACCATAAATATCCACGCTTCAGTGTATGGTTTTCCATTTAATATCTCCGGACCCATATATGGAAGCACCCCGTAAATTTCTTGCTTGGAGTTTTTTGTATCCGCAAGCACAAAATCCGCAAGGAAAGCGTCAATATCACAACGTACAAGTTTCTTTTCGTGAATTTTTCTCAAACCACAAATAATATAAACCAGATAATCTAATTTTTCTCCCAAGTCAGTACTTCGTAGAATTAATATATTCTCCAACTTTTACATATTCGTATTTGTATTCATAATAGCCAGCTTCTGCATAATCCATTACTGTCAAGTATTCATTCGTAGCTGGGTTTTTAGTTATTCCATAATAATTTATTCCAAAGTAAACATATCCGAATCTATTTTTGAAAAATTAATACAAAAAGGTAACTTGCTTACATTTTAGAAATTCTTTATTTTACCTCGTTTATAATTTGCTTTGAATCACGTAATGATTTCAACACAACTTCCCGTTCTCCCTGTCGCATAAATTTATTTTCCCTATAATCCTACTTTTTTAATGGTCCGTCCAACCAGGATGCTTTATAAATTGATCCAAAACCACCTTTTGCAAGGTATTCAACGTTGGCAAATCTTCAAAAAGGGATCTATTCGAACGATTTAACGTCATCGTCATTAATGTTATTGCATTCATTTATTAGACTGTCGATATCTTCATTTCCACTAGACCATTCAACATAAATTCGTTTGTGATAATTATTGCATCCAACACAGTACTCATTTTCTTGGCAACGAGTACATTTACTACAATCATGAGCGTGAGCATTGTGAACTAAACACTCATCGCAGTAACCCCATCGTTGTCAATCGTAACAGTTATCACTACAATCATGAATATTGTGAACTGAACACGCTTTGCAGTAGTTTAAGTAATAGTGTTGACACCGATGACATTCACTACAATCATGAGTATTAGATGCCATCTTTTGTAAAAATGATTCATGTATGAAAAATAATACCGGGTCCAATAACGATAAATCTGATCCCTGACAATTGGTATGGTGCATAACGATAACATCCATCAAACAATTTAATGTAACTTTGAATTCTAACGCTAACGCTAACTTTGACAAACTAAACCGTAAAAATGATATAAAGTAATAGTAATTGGTAGTTCACGAACGAATGAGAATCTAGCCAAATGGCTTGAAATATTTATTGAAAAAGCTTATGCCCCACAATTTTTAATATGAAAAACTTGCAAATGTGCAGTAAGAGATAGTTCAATTCATCGATGTTCCAAACAAAATATTCCAAATATTTCGTTCTCGAAAGATGACGTTGCATGTTACGATATTTTATCAATATTCCTTACTATCAATAATAAGTTTTTGATTGGTTCCACGTATGCAAACAGAGGATGAGGACAGATTCTGGTACATGTACGTAGTTCCTTGTCATTCATACATCTGATGTACATGTATTTCGCTTCGACACCAAGTTCGGTCAACTAAGCCGCAGAAAATAAATTCGGTTCGTCAATAAAATCTTTGTAAGACCTTCGATTGACTTGAAATTGAAGCTTCGGTTGTAAGGCGATAATTGTCATCGTCTTCGACTAGTTGTGTTTCTTTTGTTAATAAGAAATCAGAAAAAACCGTCACGAAACGAAATTTTTTGGTAACGAGAATCAAATAAAGTGTTACAATTGTTTGACACTTTGAATATTTAATAAAGTCGTTGAGTTTAATTACTTGAAGGAAAATTGCGATATGCAAGCTTTCGAACAATAAGACTCGGCGTCAGTAAACCTTTAAAACAAAAAAAAAACGGTATTTCTTGACTACGTACCAAACAGCAATAGACTAAAGAATTCCTACATGGCATATAATTTGAAAGAGAAACACAAGAATCTCATGATTTTATTTCTTCGAGTTTAAAATTGTCCAATTAATACTTGAGCATCTGCTGCAAATTTTGTTTGTTTCCTCGCATTTTCAATATCCCCAATCTCAGTTCCATTAGGAGTTCTCACCACCACATCCACAAGTTCTCCAGCAGCAACACTCGGTCGATTACCATTTCCTTGATACCGATACGCTTCCATTTCCTGTATCAATCCTTTTCGCCACAATCGTCGCCCCATTGTGTCTCGAAGAACATGTATCAATTTCTGTATTAAGAAAGCTCCAATTATTGCAACTCCTATCACTCCGAAATGATATCCTGTGACCTGCTCTCTCAAATCTAAAAATTGATACGGAAATTGCTGACTTCTAAAAAATCATAGATCTTAATAATTCACTTGAACATAAAAAATTCAATCAAATATGAGAATCGCTTACATGGCATAACTTATCCATGTTTCAAATAAATAAAAAACCAATATCGCTAAGACGAAAATCAAGTGTGACATGACCAGTGGCATTCTATTTAACACCACTTCAACGATCATCATAAAAAAATCAACACCATTCATCGAGATTTGGTTAAATGTTAACAGTCTCAAATGTGGTGAAGATTCTTCAGCATAATTCGGAACAAGAATTATCCAAGAGACAAGTGGAATTAAAATGCTAAAAATAAATAAATAAGTAAACGTATCGATTTTAATTATAGCAATACAGTCATCCCTCTATACACACCTACAATATATTATCGGAAATTCCAAAAATGAATTTGTCACTTTGGAACCCATTCGAACAAAGATATCACCGTTAGATTCGTCTCGACTATACGAATCTAATGGTGATATCTTTGTTCGAATGGGATCACCGGATGTCGAGATATCGGGTTCCAAAGTGACAAATTCATTTTTGGAATTTCCGGTGATATACGTGTATATATCGATATCAGCACACGCTATATAAGAACAACCTCTTTATAAGCCCAACCGCCTCTCTATAGGAACCAATTTTATGTCCCGACCACGTTCTTATAAAGAGGGATGACTGTAGTATCATATGATAGAAAAAAATCCAACTTACTGGTATACTACAATGGCATCATATAATATCCAAAAAGCAATTGTCAGCACTTTTGGCTGAATGGCAAATGATTTTGGCTCACGATATATTGCAAAGATCAAAGAATGAACAACTGCCATCTATAATTAAAGGATATAAAATCAACCGCCATTGGAACAAAGTTTCTACGATAATGAAATACCGCAAAATACGCCGTCAGTCCAAGAAATCCCAGATTCGTAAAATATGTCAAATACGAATGTAATCTTCCTCTTCGGTCATGAACGTATATCGATAAAGCCAAAGTAATCAAACTATAAGTTAAAAAGATCGTTCGAACTGTTAAAAGTACCAATGGCGTTGTGAACCATGAAGTAACTGCTCTTTCGAAATGCCGTAATAGTTTATTGAATTTCCAGAATGATTTCTCAAAATCAGGTGATGGTGGTGTCATTCTAAATAAAGTGTTGCTGGATATTTGGGAAATATGTGAGATTGAAAGTGTGAATTTATTATGCACCAATTGGCATTTTAAGTTATTGCGAAAATACGTAACACGTAGTCACTATCATATATTACATTCTTTAGATATATGGCATAGTGAAGAATGATATCGATATACGTCATGATGATATAATAATGATATCGATAACCGATGTCAAATATGATGTGCATTTATTCTAGAATCCAAGTTCATGTATTAATATTTAAATAGGAAGAATTAATGAATTATTACAAATATGGTAAGTAAAAAATAGAGATAAATTTAACTGAAGTTATCGCTATTTCATCATATCATCATCAGATCACAAATCAAGATTAACAACATTCGGATTTGGCTCCAACAATTCAAGGATTTCAGTGATTGTTTCGGGAAAAGTAGGATACATTGCTGAATTTGATGTGATGTTTTTGAATCCTTCAGTTTGCTTAACCTCCCGGAAATGCTTGACCAAAAATTTCAATATGTAATCCTTGAGTTCGGGATAAGTCCAATCCGTACCAAACAAAGTCTCGGCTGCATTCGAGATACTTAATTCATCAAAGATCCTTGTTTTCGCTCTTTGTCGAAGATCTTCAATGAGATATTTATCGGCGACACGAAACATCTCCAATGAACTTGTATGCGAGTCGTTAGCATTGTTGAAGGTGACTTTATTCGTGTATAGAAATTTCAACATTTCCAAGAATGTTACGTGGTGGAAATCAGTGACCTCGATTTTGAATCGATGATGATTCACTTTTTCCAATAGTAAGTCAGCACCCGCTTTCAGAGGTTGTTGCTGCTGTTGCTGTTGTTGGATAATATGATGGTGATGATGGTGAGTGTGGTGATGTGGTTTTTTGGAATCATGATTGATGATAATTGGATCATCAACGTCATGAGCCGCTATTGCCATTATACGTGCGCTCTCCTGGCCAAAATGAACTATGGTAGAAGAAGAAGGGGTTTCGCTAGTTTGTGAATCATTAATTTTTGAAAGTGAAGACGTCGCTGTTGATTCTGACCATTTTCCACCAAACATTCGCTGAAAATACTCTGATCGCTTGGCCAGAATAGCACTGTTAGCATAAATTGTGTGGCCATCAACGTTGAATTCAACATCGGCAATTTGAGGCTCCGTCAACTGCGATTGCCACGCTTCCAATAAATCTTTTGGTATAATTTCACCGGGCAGGGTAGCTGTATGCCTAGAGAGACCTATCTCGGCTTTGTCAAATTCCACTCCCAGTATCACTGAATCATGCGATAATGCTGATTTCTTGCAGAATTTGCGACGTCCTTTTTTTTGACAAATTTTATAAAACTTTTTAAATAATATTATTATTCAAAAAAAATTATTAGAGAAACTACGATACCCCAAGTATGTTCCTTTGCCGAATAATTATTCATTGTCATCGAATACTTGTCAATTTCTACGTGCGATATTGGATTTTTGAGAAAAAGTCTAGCCGATAGTAATGATCTCTTAGCCCAAGCCGCTGTTGTATTATCAGCTTCTTGTGGACTGGGAATTGCACCCAAGAACACCGAACAGTATTCATCGTTTCCTTCGATGAATTTCTGTTTTCTCGAAAAATCATTAATACGAAAATCACCGATCAAAAAATCAAAGAATCCGTTTTAATAATACCAAAAAAATCACAAGTATTTACCGGGTCAAATCGTAGCTGCCAAAACATGTGATTGGCAGTGGCAAACGGTGGCGTGTAAAGTGGTTTACTAAGTTTCGATGGATTTAATATGGTAAACTCGAATACACTTTTGCTTGTGAAAGCCAGGTTATTATTATTGGTGGTAGTGGTGTTGTTGTTGTTACCACTATTCGGACTATTATTGGGGTTGTTGAGATTGTTGTTAATATTCATATTCATATTTTCTGATGCGTGTTGAATTGATGATAGTGTTTGTGTGAGAGAAGTGAATTATTATTACATGTACCATTACTACGTATTAGATGTGTGTTGCCGATTATAAATAATTTGTGCCGATTGATTAATTGATTGATGCATCGATACGCATTACACTAGAACGAGCGGAAAATAATAATCGGCTATTCTTTTCATGATATTTCTGTATCGGTATTTTTTTTTTGAAGTAATAAATCAATTTTAATTTTCACCAATCAGAGTACGTATGCGTGTATACTGAATGCACATTTTATTATGAAAATGCTCATGCAGTACTTCGAGATATACCGATACATACAACAATGAAAATTTCAATGACACGTGAGCAACAATTGCCCACCATCAATCGAAAATTCGGTTTGAAAATCGAAACCCTTTATGTATCTCGCATTGCTTTCTAAACATCAATAAAGATGATTTTTGCTTTATTTAATTGTTCATCCCCACACAAAATATTCCATATCGATATACATTTATACCGTAAACTATCACTTTTGTACATATGTATGTCTTATCTTGCATCTTTCATGCAGCAATCAGACAGTGAAAGAACTACGTAACTAATAAAGAACAAAGCTAGTAAATATACCATAGCGATAGAGATAGTACATCCAACAAAGTCTGGATAAAGAAGAAAAGGGAATAACAACAAAAGAAAAGTAAAAAATCTTGCAACGTCAATTCCTCCAGAAGTTTCATAGGAATTTGTAATATTCTCGAAAATCTTGTTGCAATTAATGATGCCTGACGAAACTATTTTCATAATGACGAAAGGTTTCGTCACGTCATTCGTCGGACAAAATCCATGACGATTGACGAAACCTGTGACAAAACAATCAAATTAATAGCTTAAATCACGTGTACCAATCCTATTCGAATCTAATGAATTTTACGTCATTATAAATCTAGTATGTGTTTGATTGGCTGAAGGAAATAGACGATCAAAATTATGAAAGTGTATAATTTTAAATATATACCTCTGGTAAAAATTATGCAAAAAAATAAACAGATACATTGATAAAGCTATTGTTTTTATAATTTAGTTTGCCAAACTCATTCGCCACTTACATTTCTAGAGGGCCATGGCGAAGGTTTCGCGAAAATCAATCTATGTACGTACATGTATTATCGTTATTGATATTTAACGTTAAATACGTATGCATTTTGCGCATTCGTTAATTTCCAAAAATGGTCATCATCGTGAGTTACGAGCTAGTATTTTATTGGTCAGAAGGTTTCGTCATTCGTCACAGACATTTTCAAAATGGTCGTTTCGTCAAGTATCATCAGTTGCAATACACGTCGCTCTTGTTGGACCGGAAATAGCCTATCGGTAAAAGGTGTGTAAAATAATAAAATCTCTTCTTTAATTTATTAAATGCATGTTATGAGTGGAATGTGCTATTTTTATGTGAAATTTTACGTAACTTTAAGATATTTTTTTAAAAAGTACATGCACATGTACGTATTTACGTATAATCAAAAAGAGCTGTATCTTAAATTGCACGTAAAATTTCACATAAAAAATAACATATTACACCCATAACATGCATTTTATGTACTATACAAGAGCCTTTATTATTTACACATCTCACTTTTCATGTATAGAAATCGACTAACAATAAATGTATGCTACAACATCCAAACGCATGTTACATGTACATGTAGACGTAATGCCGTTCCTGTGTCATAAATCGATTTACAAACACAAACAGAAAGTAAAATACATGTACTGTACAACACATAACGATAACGACAAAGTGAACTCAAGGATGGAATAAAACACTCATGATTGTAGTGAATGTTTTTGAGTGTCAAGAAGATCGGAAATGTAAGCGGTGCAGAATTATCGAATTTGTGCAGGAATCACAGAGAAACCTCACCAAGTGCACCCTCTATAAATGCGCACACTATATACACCCTCCCTAAATGCACGTTATTGCTCATTCCCAAACTTGTAAGGTCTCTAATTATTTACTCTCTATAGATGCACACTCTGTATTTTTTAATATGGTACCAAGGGGGGGGGGGGGGGGGGCACTTAGAGAGGTTTCTCTGTACAATAATCACAGGTATTGTCTGCAAGTGAATTATTTCGTGTTACAAGAGTTGGGTTTATATTTGAGGGATTTTATATTTTTATTTATAATTTCATGTAATAGAAACATATTTAAAGAATGATTTCAAAGATGTTTTTATTATATGTACGTACATGTACGTATTATGCTCGACGTATAACATTAATTTTTTCGAGCTTTAACAATATTATTTTTCGTATTTTTATAAAAGTTGTGTTCAATATATTAGTTTATATTCATATACATTCTCTTTTCTAACTTTTACCCTTCAGACAAAAAATGACGGTCTTTCTGGTTATATTTCTCGCGTCTTTATTTCTGTTTTAGATTGATTTAGTTGTTTAAACAAACTGTAGAGCGCTGACTATACAGTCACCGGCGAAAGTAACGGGGTAAGATTGTTATATAAATTTTACTATAATACTGCCATTTTTATAGAGGCAAATATAAAGTAATGAATTTGCGAAAATCTAATAGCAGCAAATCATTTTCCCGATAACAGGTTTTTAACATTTTCGAAACTTATTTTCTCGATAATCAATGATAAAATTTTTGTAAATTTATATTCGCTTCAATATGGTGCATAAAATCTAAAGTCATCAAATGTTTGTATTTTGTAAAATGTATAAACTTTACTAAGAAGTAAATACAAAATTTAATCGTGAATATGCTCAGAAAAGACCTATTCTATCATATTCACGGATTAAATTTTGTATTTAATTCTTAGTAAAGAAGTTTTATAAAATACAAACGTTTGATGACTTTAGATTTTATGCGCCATAAAACGAACATTTTGGTAGTGATTTCATTTTAATCAGAATAATATTTATCGAATTATTGCGAAGTTTAGGTTTTTGTTTAGTTAAAAATGTTCAAGCTACAATATTTAATGATATTCGAACTTACATTGACAAAGAAAGAGAGCACACCAAGTACGGGCATAATGGCCTTCTCAGAGGCACTTTAAAACTATTTTTAAATTAAATATAATAAAAAATTAGCTGCCATTACTTTCGCCGGGGACTGTAGTATCCCCTATGTACAGTTGACTCTATGGTAAAGTTTTCGTTCAATTAGAGAAAAATTGACTATATCAATTGTTTATTAGTAAATTATTGGAGAAGATTTTATTATAGATGGTTTTGAACTCGAATTTACTATCGCAAGAATTTAATTAGTCTCTACTATAACAAACTTTATTATATGAGCGAGTATTGCTTTTAAAATACTCAGGTACTAAATAGTGTTAGTACAGGATGTACGAAATAGTAACAGGCGAAAGACCATTCGGTGAGCGGAGTCATGATATATATCTTGTATACGATATTTATAAAGGAGAACGACCTAAAATACCAGAAAATGTTTCCGAATGGTGTAAATTTATTATTGAAAAATGTTGGATCCTATTCCAAAAAACAAACCATCTGCTGAGGAAATTAATGATTTTATTAAATCTATTCTCTGTGTCAAAGGGAATAAGAAGAATAAGCAAAACACTTTGCATTTTCAGTACTACAGCTTTTCAGAGGGCAAAAAATTATTGAATATCTTAGATTAGAAAGAGAAAAGTACTTGATGGGAAGATGAAATCACAAAAAAGCATTCTTACAAAAAACAACAAATACATCCAAATGCAGTTTATACGAGTCGAATCTTCACTCCAAAATCAATTTCAATTCTGAATGACGCAGGTACCTTTTTTTAATTTCTAATATAAACCACATTTGACGGTTCATGTGAAGCAAACTTATTTTGGTGCTACAAGTGTCAGTTTGTATGTTCCAGACGAAGGTAAAATTATTATTTTAAGTGCGTATAAGTCTATATATTGAAAATAATTGTTTGACTACTGAATTTGATATTAATGTTGCCGAATCTACATGTGTCGATTTGAATGTTTCACAAGAGTTTGTTGTGAATACGTAATGGAAAAGATGCCCGAAAGAACATCCAAACACGGCGTAAGTTTTTTCTCATTAACAACGACGAGTTTTAAAAGATTATATGCTAAGATTTTAACAAAAACTAGATTTCGAAGAGCATAAAACGAACAGTAAACGTCCTATCGAATACGTGTCGGAAGAAGCAAATAAAAGGGGAAAGAATTCATTTTTATCGAATTAAGAGAAAGTAATATTAAAAAATGCGAGAAAATCAGTAGAATATCTTACAAAACGAGGTTTTGGAACAATCACAAAGCAATACATCCATGACAAAAGGTGGGATCTGGAAAAAATATAAATGCAAAGTTGCGTTAAAATTATTACACAATTCAAAGCAAAATATACGCGCGTTATCGTTATAGAATCACATTAAAGGGATAAAAAATATAATTTTTTAATTTGTTAGCATAAAAAAACATTAGCGTTAGAAGCAAATTATTATCTTCACCCTTCCCCAACCCGAAAACGTCGTTTGGAGTCAACAAGTACAATCACTAGTCATATGCTACAGTAATTACATACATCAATTATAATGAAAAAAAAATGGGAAATCTAAATTATTCATTTGACGTTATCATTATACGTACTTTCTACTACTACCGCTACCGTTTAAGCTTTTTATTGCTCCATTTATCTATAATTACGTATTATCACTATACATGTTCTAAAACACCAGGCATATTTTGAGGATTAGGTTAGACTAAACATCGTTTTTTATTTTGATAGATTGTCAAGTGTTTAAATGTAATGTTACGTAATTCTATTTTAAAATTACATTGCATTTTCAGTTAAATATATTGGATGTCAACAAGTAAAAAAAGTCGCAAGTTTGTGAATGTTGATTGTATACAGATCGATATAACGTATTTCTTCGTCTCAGGAATATTCTTACGGAAAAACATAAAAAAAGGATTCCTTGGATATCAATAGAAAGCAGACGCAAAATTTTTATCAACTTTATTCCAAGAAAGTTTCACCATCATAAAAAAATAATGTATTCATGCGTCAACAGTCATATCAATAGGAAAGGTCAAATTAAGCACGACGTATCGGTATCTTTTCTTATCGGTATCGTTATACGTAAATAAACATTCGATGAAAATTATTTTCCATGCGAGTATTTATCATTTTTTTTTTTGATATATACATGTACATTAGAATAATAAACTGAGTGGAAAAAGAAATCAGTTTATTAAAATTTATTTCGATAGCTGTTCTTCTACATGTACGTATTTATCGAGGCGGGTTACTAGAAACTAAATTCGGTTTATGCAGGTTTTAATTACATGTACGTAGTACGTACAGTTCATGTATTTCGGTTTGACGTGTAATAAAAGGATGAAAAATAGCGACCCATACATATCGTTATGATTACGTAGCGTTAGTAATGCAGGTGGCATTTCTTTGTGTTGCTATTGTTCTCGGATCAACATGATTTTGATTATACACGTCGTTTGCGTTTGTTTCAAACATTTGTGTGTTTATTATTATGTTTATTTAAACGTAGCAGTAGCGGTGGGTCGTAGACAATTTAGTGGCGATATATTAAATCAAAATCCAACAAATTAGCAAATACTGTATCCAAAAATATCAATATGGGGAATATAGCATCAACCAAAGGGAAAAAACGAAGACCTGTAGCTGCTCTTCCTCCACCAGCATTCAGATGGATTGATGGAAGACGTTTTAATAATTTACCAAATACAGTTTATCCATTGGTAAGCGAATAGCAGAAACTTTTTCAACAAAAACATTCGTCTGATTATTTTGCTATAATAAAAAGCCAAGCGATGAAAAAGAATTAGATAGGCTTTCACTACAACATTTTCTGTATCGGTTTCTTTGGAAGGGAAATTTCTGTTCACCTGTTGAACGCAAACTGAAGACAGATGGACTTATTTTGGATATTGGGTAGGACATATCAATATTATGCACTTACTACGTATGCACGTACGTATGTACTCTATTGTCAATATAAAATTTTATAGATGTGGTCCTGGTGCATGGATACTAGAGATGGCGTCACAATATCAACGTGCTAAATTCTTTGGACTGGATTTTGTTCCTATTTTTCCTGCTGAAATCAAGCCTTCCAATATCACTTTTCTGCAAACCAATGTATTGGAAAAATTACCATTTAAGGGTACATATTAATGTGTTTAATTATCGTTATACGTAATTAAATTCTAATTATGATTATTCTTGACATAGACGGATATTTCGATTTCGTTCATTTGGGATTAATGAATTTCGCGTTCACAGAGGACGAATGGAAGTCAAAAGTCATACCGGAAGTAATTCGAGTTACTAAAGATGGCGGATGGCTGGAAATTGAAGAAATAGATACTGCATTAACTAATTCTCCATCTTCTTTGGTCCCAATAACCGATTTCTGTACTATTAATTTTATTACTATTTTTTTCTCGTCTCTTGTTCATAACACTAAATTAAAATTTACAATCATGTTTCTTCTTAAAGGGATAGAATACTTGGAATCACAAGGGATAAACCCACACATTGCCGAACACACACTCGGTAAACTACTAGCAGACACCGAAAAATTCTCCGAAATACATCATCGAATAGAAATTATTCCATACACAGAACAGGCCGGACAAACAGGAAAAATGGCCAAAGATAACACCATCCTATATTATAAAACTATCGCACCAATAATCATCACTCAACTTGGAAACGTATCTGCAACCGAGTATGAAGATGTGATGCAATCATTACCTAGAGAATTTGAAATGTGCCGTTCGTATCATAATATGCATCGGATTTTTGCACAAAAAGCTCCGGCGGAAATAGGAATTGCGGGTGGTGCCGCGCTTAATAATGAAATATTATAATTTCTTTGTTGTTTTTTTTTTGCTTTTACATTGGAAGGATATCATAAGCCATTATATTATCGTTATGCTTTCTTAAATTTTTTTGTTTATATTAAATTTGTAAATATTTTTTGCCATCAGATTTTTTATTCTTCCCAATGTGATTCTATAACGCATGTATGTAAATTAATACTTACCGTTACCACTTTCATCTAATAATATTGTGCTTGAGTTAATAATGAATTAAAAAAATTAATGAAAAACAATAAATACAATTTTACCTTTGTCAATATGATTTATATTTCAAAGAGAAAGTACAATACCTGAATCAGTTGGAATTGATATTAATTTTATGGACTGGTGTAGAGTGGACGTTGTTTTTTGTTTATATTTGTTCGATTACTTTGTCGTTTCTCCTTATCAAGTTCTTTCCACTTCTGCACTTCTAGTTAATACACTCAATAATTTTTTTATCTTCTAAAGAGCTGTAGTGCTGAAAAGGCAAAGTATTCAGTTTCCACGCCCATCGGGTAGAATAAATAGAGTAGATAAAGTTTCTCAGCAATAAATTTGCACCATCCGGGAACATTATTTATTACCTTAGATCGTACTCCTTTCTAGATGTCTAATACGAGATCATTACCATGGCTCTCCCCCATCAAATAGTCGTCCACAACCTCGTACACAATCATCCTAAACTTATAAATATCTGCAGCTTTAGAATATAGCCTTTTATTTAACTAATATAATGAAATACTCCGCAAATTTTCTGATCAGATTTTTCTATATCTGCTGGGTTCCGGCGTCTACGGCCTCAGAGTAATATTCCTCAGAGTTATTTTCTTCTGGATCTTCATTATTCTGCTTATCTGGTAGCTATCATTATATTCAATTTAAATGCTCATAACAATAACTTTTTGAAGTTTTTAAAATCCTGATCAATAATTTGAGAAAGTTTATTAGTTTTTCTAAATTCTGTCTTTATAAAGCTCCGATAAATTTTAAAGATACTCTATTTTTATTTGAGTTTAAATTTCCAGCGACACAACAAAATCTTAATACATGTACATGTAGTTGGAAATTTATTAATGATGATCGGGATTAGGGGAAACTAAATCATCGAATTCAATATTTAAGTCTATGTTGCAAGAAATGCGATAAAGAAAATGCTTTTATATAAAAAATACATAATGCAATATGTGATAGTGTATGACGCAGATTCCAGACAAATGGCTGACTCTCCCGAATTAAACGCAGAAATCCACTGCTCAAAAAGTCAATTTTCCTGGCGAGAAAATACCAAGATTAGACGGTCGACGATTGGCGACAAATAATTTGGTCCGACGAAAGTTATTCGTGTCAGACAGGCAAAAGTATAAGACCTGCACAGTAGATGGCAAAATATTAGCTAATTCTAGATGCTGGCCAAATCTCTAATATTTGTCCCTTCTCTTACCGTGTACGTAGTTACGTGTATCATGTGAGTTGTGTAGAAGGGGAAGATCCTGTGCTGATATCATCTTTCGCATTGGATTTTAGGTATAATCCCGACGGTTCGAGATCCCAACCGTTCATAAGAAACTTGCGTTGGACTTCAACAGCGGTGGAGCATTTCCGGACGTTATCAGTTTAGACAGCATTCCGTTCATAACGAATGCGTGAACGATCGGATTTGATTCATATTCAAACTTCCGGTTTCGGCGTATTCGAAGGACGGAAGCTGTTCGGATGCAATGATTTCTCGGACCTTGTATCCTTCACCACGGAGGGAGTATTATTACGTCGATCCGTGCATTTGAATGGATGAAAAAAGATTTGTCTAGCACAACTAAAATCACATAAGTGTAAAGCGACGCAGTGAAATCGAAATCTAAAAAATAAACTTACCCGGAAATAAACTCGTTATCATCATCACACAGTAAAAAAGCCTTAGAAAAGGCAAAAGAAACAAACCACAATATAAAACGGTCAAAAGCTGATGGCCCAGGGAGGAATCGAACCTCCCATCCAACGCATACTGCATAGAAAACCCACGTAATTGATCTTTCATATACGAATCTATGTAATCCGTACTCAGGCAACTAAAAAGACGTTTTCACAGCTGCAGGCAGCCGGGTAAATCAAGTCAATTCGGCCCCCTGATAAAGCTGTCTTTTTCCC
>CAJVPL010001368.1:0-14529 GCA_910591945.1 Ambispora gerdemannii | reverse complement strand
TATTATTATTATTATTATTATTATTATTATTATTATTATTATTATTATTATTATTATTATTATTATTATTATTGCTATTATCATTATTTTCAGAATTAGCAGCCGCAGCAAGTTTTTCCTTTCGTTTTTTCTCCTTCTTTTCGCGTCTCTTTCTTTCAATTCTTGCTTCCCGATCTTCGATTTTGGCGTTACTGCCTTTTTTAGTTTTTCGACGAATCACAGTCTTTTGTTGTTGACCCAACAGTACAGAAGCACGATTATTCCTCGGTGTGACAGTATAAGCACCACCCAACAACGACATCATAATACTATCTTCTAATAGTTGACGTCGTAAAAGTACCGAACTCCGCTTTCCACCAGTTACTATTATTGAGGTTCGTTTTCGCTGCGATCCTACTCGTGATAACCGTTTTGGATTGATTAATCGGGACGCACGGTTTGAGGAAGGCGTTGTTGTAGGTCCGATCTTTGAATTTCGTCTTGAAATTTGAGGTACTGCAACTATTGAAGAACGACTCGGATCCGAAATTAATTGGTGATTTGTACGATTATGTGGAAGAGGAACTAGTGTGGCATGAATGAGTTGTGGGGGATGAAGGGGCTTAGGGACCCAAGGAAATCGATGATCATAAGAAGGCAAGGGAGCATTATCATCTTCCAAATCTGTAGGATCATTTGAATAAGCGGGATTGGAAGTTGGTGCTAATTCTACGTGTCGTAGTGTGCGATGTCCTCGTGGCTTTCGATACATTGTGTTCCCTGATCTTTTTAATTTCCGAGATTGAGCTGCTGGATGTGCATTAAAATATCTTTCGTCGGCTTGTTCCCATCCTTCGTCAACAGTGGAGATATCAGGCTGCACTGCATTCACTGCAAAACTCTTCCTTTTGCCCTTCCCTTTTGATGTCTGCTTTTTATGTTTACGCTGCGACTTCCTTACTTCACTATTATTATTATTATTATTATTATTATTGTTGTTGTTGTTGTTGTTATTGTTATTGTTATTGTTATTGTTATTGTTATTGTTATTGTTATTGTTGTTGTTATTATTATTGTTGTTATTATTATTATTATTAGATTTTCCTTTCTTTCGCTCTCTGGTTCCACTTTTTTGTGGGGCAGCTTTTTGTTTATTACTAGATTCATGTTGCTGCTGGTGGCCATTATCATTATTCGATGATGACTTTTCCGCATGTAGCGTTTTCGATTTTCTTACGGATGCGGACAAAGTATTCAAATCCGAATCCGAGAACGAATGTCGATGTTTACTTTTCGTTCGTAGTATTGATATGTTTAGAACTTGTGCGGAATTACGGAAGTTCTGCAAAAAATTTTCCTTATTTGAAGAAGATGACGAAGATGGTGGTGGTGGTGGTGGTTGTATTGATGGTCGTGTCGGTATTGTCGACGATTCATCTTCAGTTGCACTATGATATTCTACTACTTTTACTTTGGTGACTGTGATCCCCAACGGTGATAATGGAGACGAACCGATTATATCCTGGGATTCTTTTGAAGCTTGCAAGTCAATATGCGGATGGGAAGGAGATCGTGTTGAAGAAACCGTCGTTGTTGTTGAAGATGTTGGTTGTGGTTGCGGTTGCGATGAAGATGAAGTCGTCGATGTATTTGGGGTATTAGGAAGTGGTTGTTGTATCACTTGTTTCGCAGCCAGTGCGGAATCCATGGAGATGCTGCCATTCTTTTTATTAACATTACTTTCTTCTGATGATTTCCAATCCATTTCATACATATCATACGTAGCATATCTTTTCAACGGGGATTTTGGTGAAGGGTTCGCTGTTGCACTAGAACGCCTTACATTCTCACTAGTTCCTTCTCGTGAAGTAAATGATTGAGAAGCGGATTCACTTGACCGACGACGTCGGTGGCCTTCATCAAAATGTGAGGGTGATGATGGTTCTGTGGCTGATGATGTTGCTACTATTTCCCCTGAATGTCTTCCAAAGATAGAGCTCAATTTGTTTATGTTCATATTTTTTGATGATGATGATGATGATGGAGGATGTTATGATGAAGCCTGTGTTTATTATTCAGCACTAAAGAGTGAATTTGATGATTTTGCTGACGCACGCGCTCGCGTGACTCTGCGGGCTATACGCGCAGTCTTTTTACAGATTCTCGGCAGTTTTGGTGTGGTATTGTTATTCGTGTGGTGGTTTTGGTTAAACAGCAGTTGGGGCTGTTGTGACGACGTTACTGTATCCAGACCAGCTACGGTAAGGTAATTCTGTTTTAGTTTGGTTAGAAAAATAGATATTTTTTGTTAAGGATAAATATTTTTTATTATTCAGGTAGCGAGAAACCGAATCGTAAAGATGATGGCAGGTGAAATTGCAATGGCTAACAGAGATTAAACTAACGAACTGACTAAATAGCTAGCAATAATACGTTGTCTGTTTGTGTTCTGTATGTATGCTCGACTTTCTCTCCCACACGTAACTTTACTTTTAATTTTATCCTCAAATAGTTCAGCAAAATAGCATATAATTCAGAATTGAGAGAGTATCAATCACGTTAACTTAATAAGTTTTCATGAAAACGACTACTAAAAGAGGCAATAAAGGGAAAACAGCCTTCGCTCAATATATCTTCTTTTAAAGCCAAACTAACGGTTCATGGTAATACTATGATATTTCACAGACGCAAAAAAAACACGCGTAAACAATTACAATAACGCCCCAGATATCATAAAAAAAGGATACGGAATTCGAATACGCACACGTCACAGAGAGAGAGAGAGAGAGAGAAGTTGAAAAAATAAAAACGTTAAAATCAATCGAGAAGGAAGTTAATAAAAAGAATGAATAGAATAAATAAATATATAAATAAATATATAATTATATAAATAAGGTGGGGAAGGGGAGATTCTCAAATAGAGGTATAAGAAGTAGAGACAGAAAAGAGGAAAAGACCCTCGTGTGATAATGTAGAAGAATTTGATGCGCAAGGCAGGTAATATTCAATATTATACCAACACCAACTAAAATGAAAATTACACAACGCTGTTCTTGATGATGAGCAGCAGAAAATAATTATTTACACAAATATATATTTAATTAAACCTTGCTGTTGTAATGGTACGCACGCGTGAAGTATATATAGTTTTGCCTCGAATCGAATCAAATCGATGAATTAGTTTTTGCTTAGAAATAGCAAATTATAGAGACGAGTTCTCGGTTAATTGATATATGTCCGTATGTGTATAACAGTAGTAGGTAAAACTCTAAAACCCGTAATTTTTGAAATCGACACAAGAACACAGCATAATGGATGGATGACATTTATTAACTTTTTATAAAAATGCTATTAACTTTTGTATGCTCGATATGTATGTTTGTGTGTATATGTTGAGGTATACGTCGAGGCGAAAATGTTTCAGTGAAAACCGAGTGAACAATTGATCGAACATACTTTGTCATATTGTTATGTCGATATCGGATTAACGTTAATTAATTTTATTATGGGAAAAATCGATCATTCGCAGATTCTAATCTTTATTAATTGTTTTGGCAGTATTATCGTTATACTCGACAAAAACTGTTATCATTATTAAACTATTTAAGGTTTATTGGTTAAAAAGTTATTTTTCGTGATACTATTTCCAAAACAATAACCAATCAATTATTTGACATCGAGCTCTGTCTACCTCAAAAAGCATTGATTTGCTTTCCTCCATATTAATATTTCAATGGAGTCATACATTATTATGCACACACATGCATGTATATGCATGTATACATTATGTATTCGAACATTATGTATTTTGTCGTTATAATTAGGAAATCGAAATTAAGTGCAGTTTCATTATTGTAGTCACATGATATACTTATGGATACTAAGTAAGATCATATAATGCGTAAATTTCGGGAATATTTCTTTTAGCTTAGACAGGTAAAATAATGTGCTTTAGAACCGTATTATGATCTCGTTAATTTGGTAAGCATTTGTAAAATAATAAATTGGGGGGGGGGGGTTTTATCAATATAGAAAATGAATATATATTACAGAAAACCACTAGAAAATTATATATATATTAATGATGAAAAAAAGTTATATACCTACAGAATACTGCTATTATGACTAAATTAAAATTGAAGTGAACGTAAGAAATAGTAAATTATAATTAATTCATTCATTCCCTGACCATTTTGTCAAATACTCAACAACCCATCAATATTGTTGAGTATTTCATCGAGTTCTGTTCTTCATCGAGACTCAAACAATTTCTTCTTTTCCGTCAACTCGCGTGATAGTTCCTTTTTGAAAGCCTGTTCACGAGTCCGTACTTCTTTCATAAATCTTGCGCCTTCTTTATTTTTCTCATTGACCCAAAGTACTTGTGCCAAAAGAGGAATTGACATAAATTCTTGTCGGTTTCGTTCCACATCTTCAAGCCAGTAATATTTACACTTAAATTTCATACATTTATTACCCGGAAAAGGACTCGAAAAAGTTGCTTCAACGTACGGCAGGCCAGAAAGAATTTTTCGACCTAAATCACCATTAAATCTTTCATCCTTGGCCAATCGATGATTACTGATGGTCTTTTTGTCAAAGCACGAGTTACATAGTCGAACACGAAATGCCCAGTACACATTTCGCATTGTTTTCGCGCCACACAGTTGGCATCCTCGTTCTAGAACCAGGCACACGTAAGAAATCTCGTCCATTCCGTCGGGCGGTGGTAAAGAAAGAAAACCAAGGAATTCTTGTCTCGATGTTGACCAGATCTGCTGAGTAGTGATTGATTCTTTGGAAAATAACTTATCACGATATGTTTTACAAGTTCTCGAAAGTCTTAAAAGATCGGCCGGTGGTAGATATTTACATATATGAATGAATATCTCTGTCGGAATTAAGGTTGCGAGACATTCTGATGTAGTGTCATTTTCTCCTAATTCGCCTGTAAATACTGATAACTCTTGTTCTATTTTTCTTTTTTTATTTTGTTCACTCTCGCTAATATCTAAATACCTTTTCTTGAAATACGCGAATGTTACCATTAAGATTTATTTAACCAATGGATGCTATTATTACACAGTCTAACCAATCACATTGATCCTTTACCTTATATGCGGATCTTATGCTATCACCGAGATCTTCTATGACAACTTTCGGCATAATCAAATTCTTTATTTCGTGTGTATCTACATACACTTCTTGATTCTTGATTCGAGTTGTTTTTACTTGGTTTCTTTCATTGGCAGCAGCTAAACTGATTTCTGTAGCTCTGCGTGTTGAAGGTCGGATGAGGCGCCACATTTTTTTTTTTGCGAGGAATTTCGTGATGTGTATAATTTATCAGGCGAAAAAGTAGTCTGTGTGATAACGTAATTACGAATTTTATTGGGCTGTTAAAATAATATCTATTGCTAAAAACAATACATATAATATTTGGGAAAGCTCGTAAAGCACAAGTATCATTACAAAATAGAAAACAAATAATAAAAAACACGAGGCAAGAGCAATTTTATAGTTCAAGTGTCTTCGTATTAGTACGTTAGTAACTGCAAACAAACACCAATTATTTTACGCGTCTATTCGTAAAAAACATTTTTTATTCGTAAAGACCTTTCGATAAAAGAACATGTAAATAGCGAAACTTACTGTTCTGGTGTATAATTTCTAGTTATCGACTGACAGTAACGACTATTATTATCATGGGAAAATTTTTTTGCGAGAAGACGCGCGTCTATTTGTAGTGATTAACAATTGGTTTATGCTAAATTTTTCAATCAATATCATCACATCACGATCTCAAAGAAGGTGTATATATAGAAGTTATTTGATAATCTCACTAAAAATGGAGCGCGATTAGAAATTACATATAACCAAAGGAAACTTTGGATTTTTTCGTCTATCCTTTTAATATCTTCTAATGATTTCATATCCGCTTTCATTCAGTAGCAAGCCAATGTGAGTTTGTTAAGGGAAGCTAAATGTAGGCTGCAAAAACAGAATAATAAATAAATATAAACCGGTACTTGGAAGTAAAATTGAATACCGCAACCTGTTAAGAACCAAGCAAATGGAAGACAGCGAGAATAGCGTCATGCTGAATTTTGAAAGTGTACCATATCACAGATGAAATTTAAATGAATTTCGATGAAAAAGGAAACAATTAGGCAAGAAGGTCGTACAGGATTTATGTATTGGTTCATTTTCACTCCGTTTTAAGCTTTTTCTAAAACTACATTGCAATCGCGCGAATTATTTGATCATCCAACGTAATAGGATCCCATTTGTAAAGGAAACTCATGCAGCTTATTATTATCGTTATGTTGTGATCAAAAAATAATTATTACAAATTAAAAAAAAACGAACGATTTGCTTGTAAAACGATACTACTCAATAAATGACTACTTTTAAATATTTATTATCATCTAAGTTATATAATAAAATAATTTTACTCAATGGCCCGACAAACAATTCGCAATATATCAATAATAATTATCATCGTCCAACCAGGCGCGCAATTAGATAAATGTCATTTTATTGTTCTTTATACTCTCAGGCATACGTAATTGATAATCTGAAAAATCGATAGTCAAGAGTCGATAATAAAAATTATTTATATCCAACAAAAAAAAAAAAAAAAAACAGAAATTAACTTACCCCCATTCTGTGTAATGTAGCGTACCCAAGGTAACGCCTGATATCCACTTTTCTCGACAATCTTTAGGTACCGCACTTGAATTCCTGATGTGGTGAAATAGGGAATTTCAAATTTTACTCCGATCGGTGGTTTCTTTTCAGGATCCTCGACTATTTTAGACATACATAATCGAGAGAATTAAAAAATTAATCGGAAGATTGCACCTCAAATTAACAATATATAAACAAACTTGCCATTTTTCACTGACGGTAACCCAAAATGAGCCCGCATTGAGAAATCTTTGCCTCCTTGAAACTGCTTGATTTTCCATACGATAGATGACTTTTCAGGAGCATAGTGTACTGAGCCAATACTACTCTGTCCCCAACAATAGTGGTACATTGAAAATATGTAACATTCTTTAGTTCTTTGATTCCTTGGATGCAAGCCATCACCAATAAAAAAATCTATAGATAATATATTTACCCGGAATTTCGGCGTATCAGCATCGTCAGGCACCGGAACATAAATCTCGACATTATTTGCGGTGGATCGTCGTTTGAATTGTGCTTTTGCTTTTATCGTGTATTCAATTCTTGATCCGGTGTAGTTTTCTATTTGAGCTTCCACCCAGATTAAAGGTTTGACCTGTTATTGTTGATGACACATAGGAACGATAATGTCATTTCTTCAATTATCTAAATTTTTAATTAGGTTTTCGAGCTAAAGGGAAAAAACACACGTGCTCAACAACAACAAACCTGTGTATTCAATCGATAACTCATCAACTCAAATCCGCCATCGGGGGGGATAAACGAAATGGTACGATCATTCTCAAACCGAGATAATCGTACACATTGATGAAACTTTACGTCTTCCATCTCGATCGCTTTACCTCTGGTCGGCGAACGGCCTGTACTCTCAAACATCACTTTATCATTCAATCCGAGTCGCAATTCCGGCATCCCGGTAAGATAACATTTCATTTTTATCACGCCGAGAATCTCACTCCGTAACACATTCCCATTGGCGTTCACGAGCAGATTCACCGATTCTATCACGTCGAGAAATACTTCATTTTTGCGATATTTGATGTTTTCTGAACGCCACGATACGGCATTCGTGACGGCCATTGGTGGGCGTACTTGAATTTCTAATTTGTGTGATTCTTGTGTTATGTATCTTCAATATAAACAAATAATTAAAAATCTTGCATACATTATGCTATCCATTATAATATCTAATTGTACAGGAAAATAAATAATAAACTGAACATCAACAAACATTAAGCATACATACTCTTGCAAGATCTTAGTCTCGGTAGTCTGCGGATACCCGAAATCCATCATCTCATCCAACAACTCGTAAATAATCACGAAATTATCACGAATCGATTCTTCCTCGAGCTCCTTAAAATATTCTGTAAAGACCTTATGTTTTTATCGTAGTAAGATTGCCAATATAGACGTCAACACAGGATGATTATTACCTCGTTATCTTTTTTTATTTCACATTTAGCTAAATTGAAGATTTATATATATGTCACCTCTGTTAATTTGTGAAGAAATAATAGAATTGTGGTGGCGTTTGAATTTTTTTTGGTTAAAGCGAGCACTGGTTCCAATAAATACAATAGATTAATTGTTGAGGATGCAAAATAACTAAAGGATGATCTATTAAACATCCTTCTTTTTCTTTTTAAAGAGATTAATTGCTTCGAAATATCAATCATGCATCTTTATTTCTAGCAATTCTTCAAAAAATTCGTTTCTCCCTTTACCGCTTCCAGATTCCCACACCAGCTTCTGCAAAAAGGATACAATACAAATTGTTATGCCGGATATACAGGTAACTAACGCCTTCGTGCGTAAAACAAGGTGTTGGTGCCTGTTGTTCTTCTTCAGCTTCCAGTACAAGAGGCATAAATTTTTCAACTGCAGACATCGGTATGTCTCCTCGATAGTTTCGAGAGATGAGGACCTTGCCTTTCAGATCTAGAACAAAGACTGCTGATGCCATTTGAAGGTAGATATTTTTGGGTCTAGAGAATCAATAGAAATATTTTTATACCCTGTGACCACTAATATTTTCGGATTGTGCCGGTAAAAAAAGATCAATTCCATTTATGAGGAAAAGGATAATTCAACGAAATTCGTATTTTTATTTATTTCTTTTTATGAATCATATTTATCACGGTTTATAAGTTAATAATGTTAAAATTATATAAATATTTATACCGTATAAATACGAATACAATCAAGTTGTTTGATTTTAAACAACTCTCACTTATGCCAAATCACCGCCACTTCCCCCCACAACAAATCCATTTGTTGTCACACTACCACCAGTATTCCCACTCGGGACCGCAATCGCTCCATTCCTATTAACAGCAGAAGTATTTCGCACCAGCGGCATCTTTGGCATCTTTGTCTGAGAATGGATCCAGCCCATCTCCACAAAAAAGTCATAAATACGACTAGTTTTATTCACGTCAATCTTTATAAGTTCCCTGGCCTCGCGTCGCTTCAAGCGAAAATCGCGTCGTGCGTATTCTTTTAGTATGATTTCTTTGATGACCATGTACGGTTTCGGAAATATACGCAGATGCGAACAGAGTGTTCGTTCGGCTGATGTGAGCATGTGAACACCTTCTGCATTGTCGAGGTCTATTGGACTTGATTGTTTTCGCATTTGTCGTAAATTGTTGGGGTTGATATTATTGTTACTGTTATTAGCGTGGTGCTAAATTAATAGAAAAATAAAGTAAGCAAATATTGTATATTGAGGTTTAAAAGTGGATGTTGAACTAAAGGACAAATAAGTACCTTATCGATTCGAACCGGCGGTATTCTGGCTGCATATTGTGCAGCCAAACGATCACTACTTGCACCGATAATGATACGAGTTGGCGGGTCTCGTGTTGCTTCTTGCTATATTAAATACATCGCGTCAATAAATCTCAAAAAATCGTTTGGACTAATGGAACATATATAAAGAAGAAACTCACTTCTTGCAATTTATTAAGTTGGTATTTTTCACCTTCTTTTATCGTGGTAATACCATGACGCCGCCATTCTTGTAACTTTAAAATTTCATCGCGTATTCTAAACTCGTCTATGAATTTATATCAGTAAATGATAACATCCATAAACCGATTAGACAATTCCTAGCACAAACAAAATATATAAAACATACTTAACATCCCATCAACGAATTTCTCATGATCAGATTTATTCATCAATTTCGCAAAAACTTTGAGCTTCGAATGAAACTGCCGTTCTTTGTCTTGTAGTACTTTATCCCCAATTGCAGTAACGGTCATCAAAGAAGTAGAAACAGCAGCGACAGTAGAAGCAACAGTAGCAGCACTGGTGACAGATTTCTTTTCGTTCTTTTCAAATGGTAGGGCTTTCTTTTAAGAACGAGACGCGGATGGAAGGAAGGATGGATGGAAGGATGGATGGAAGGACGGAATGGAAGGACGGAAAGTTGGGATGGTAGTGCGATATGATTGTTATTGCAATATTGAGTAATTAATAATGCACACAATAAATTAAAAAGTCATCTCAATCAATAGCACAACAAATATATATATGTATGTGTCTATATCCACTTTTTTAAAGTCGACTAGTCCGTGCTCGAATATTAGTCGTTTCTTTTCGGTGCGTCGGTCGAGTTTTTTGTTGTAGATTTTTAGCATTGACAATTTTAGTTCGACTATTTTTTAATACAAGAAAAATGAGTCAAATATACCAAAATATACAGATATAGAAAGAGAAAAAAAGTACCTTCCCCCTTCGGCATGTCATTATCAAATTCTAGTTCTTTAATGAGCTGCTCAGCGTCATTATCGATTTCTGTCTCGAATTCTTTTCGTTTTGGCATGTATCCTTGAATCTCGTGGTTCGCTGGTAAACTCTGCAAAGGCTATATTTATATAATATATATATTTCAGAAGATATGATTATTGTTGCTTTTGGCAGAGGCTAAAAATAAAAAACGCTCATTTATGAGCTAGGGATCTCAAACCTTTGCATGGGTTTTAGCTTTTACTGAATATAATGATAAAATTTATTAAGTAATTCAAAGCGCGAAGATAGTAGATAATAATCAAATTTTACTTTAGGACTCACTCGGTGGTAACTGTTGTATAGACTCCATCCGCCGGCGCTTTCTCTCTCGCATATCTCTCTCGTCAACGTTTTCGAATTTCTTCTCCATACTCTACACAAAAAATTAATTCGTCCATCGTGTATATATTAGTGAGAAAACTTGATAAATTAACTGTTGATGATCTATTAAAAAAGATGAAGACATACAGGAATAAAATTCTTCGCATTAAGATACACATCTAGATAATGTCGTTCACATTCCTCCTTTGTCCTACTGCCGACGTAGGCCGCAATATCTCCCCAATTTCCCAATCCGTGAGTTTGAGCGCCTTCAATCAATAGCTCTTCTTCATCAGCACACCAATCCGGTGTGAATATCGGAAAGGTGAATTGATCCTAATTGATTATCGTGAATTCATGATATAATAATTAGATTCGATAATCACATAAAAACGACAATGTTTAAATACAACACATTGTTAGATCTGTTTATATACGACTGCAAAATGATTGGGCATTCGATAAAGTGTAAACCACAAATTCTTCCACAGTTTCAAATGAACGTTGCCTATTCTTTATACCCATTCAATCAGGGAAATAATCAATTAACAACTAACAAAAAAAATTGCTCACCATAACTCGGTATTTATGAAAGTTTTTGTGGTCTTCCACTTCTTTCCCAGCGCAAAAGCAAGTCACGCATAGATCAAATTGTGGACATTCTGCACAGTTTATTCGTACAGTGTTGCCAATCATGGCTTGACAATTTTTGCATCGGTACATTTTTGTAAAGTTAATTTGGTGAGTAGAAAAACAAAAAATGTGTATGTACTTTGACGATCGGCACTTAGACAAACACACAATCACATGGTAAATTTGCACGTGTGTAAGATCTATTCTCCGATTTCCGATTACACTAAAATTATATCGATATCTGTCAAACTACGACAAACTCCGCTTTTAACATTATAATGACCAACGTCTCAAAGCAAGCAACGCCGCAACGCACACTTAACCCGTTGGGGGTCGCTGGGTTCTTTGAACCTAGTCCGTTTCTCGACCGCCTGGTCAGGTTTCTTGGAACTGTTGCTGGAACTGATAAAGTTTTTATGGTGAGTGCGTTTGACTTAGTTTAACTTTACTCGAGAAGAAGTTGCTGTAAGTTACTCCCTGACAAAATGAGAAAATCCGATATTTTTGCTTTTTGATTAACTAAACGCTTATTTCAACCAATATAGTTTGTCCAATACTACTCTAAAATTATAATATGGTTCCTGTCACGTACAGGTAAAAAAACGGCAGCCGAACAAATCACAAATTTAGCTATTCCGATTTCCGATTTCCGAATATTACTTCGGTAATAGATTACTACAATTTTTCTCAAACTTTTAAAATTGACAATTAAACAATCACCCGGAATTCAACAAAAAAAAAAGATTAATGATTATTCTCTGTCTAATTAATCCTAATTATATATAGTTACTATGGTCTCCTACCTTTAATCCAATGGATGATCCACATCGAGCACAACCCGCCCGCCACGCGTTTCCTACATTTTATAGAACGTATACAAAACATTGCAAATATTCTCTACTACCCGCTCGAACACACATGGTGGCTCGGCCAACATAAAGTGATCTCACTCTCGGATACGAAAATGAATCAGATCGGGATATGGAGTTGTCGGTTCTGGGCGGTTTATGTGATACTGCAGTTTTTGCATTTGTTTGAGGAGTGGAGGTTGATAAAGCTGCGTCGTATTGAGGTTTCCAAAAAGTTGGCGGCAACGGGTTCATCGTCGACATCAGATAGCGCAAGTCGTGAAGAGGTTGAGTTGGAGAAGCAGGTGTTGGACACTAATGCAGAGAGGATTTGGCGTGATACGATTATTAATGTTGGGTATTTCCCGTTGACGGTACGCAAAATATATTTTTTATTTGTTTTTTAAATTCTTTTATGGTGTGTCACTATTTTTTTATTTATCTAATAAAAATGAAATATTGCTATTGCACATATAGGTTCATTGGTCGCTCGAGAACTCCTCATTCCCGGATATTGGTGTTGGTATTTTCGGAACTCTTGCTGCCATCTATCAATTCAAAGCCTCGTGGAAAGCCGCTGGATAAATTCGATCCATTTCGATCGAGTCTAATCTAGTCGAGTCGAATTCCAATTTACTTTTTGGTGGAAAAAATGTATGGTCTAAAGACATTAAATAAATTATACCCTCCGGTTTGTGAGACACAGTCAAATCTTGATAGATCGACCAACTCGATAAATTGGCTATAAAATGTCAGCCCGAGGCAAGAGTGACTGTATTTTTAATTTTATATAATTCATTAAATAATCCGCTGGTGCATAATCAACACAATATCTTGGATCAATGAGAAGTAAAGAAATAATCGAAGCAATCAAGCTTACTTTGCCGACGTGTATATATGCGCTGTATTCGGTATTACTTCACTGTTCCTTAATTTAGTTAATTAAATCGGTCATTGTGCTAATCTTTACGTTAATGCATCTCTACAATTAACGCTAACTCATTGTTATTCACTTTGGTTAACACTGTGTCAATCAATTGTAATTTGACTCGGGACATCCAAAATCTTGTTGCACTTGACAAACCTATTCCCACCCATGGTTGCTTCGTCTTCAATTTCGATTTATCTCGATAACTCAAAATTACATTATATTTATAAACCTTTATTTATTCAGAATTTGTTACAACATAATGTTACACCAAAACTCCTGCACCAAATTTGAGACTGGTGGATTTTTTCGGAGTAATTTTTTTTCAGTAAGATACCGACATCACAAGCACGCATCTCTTTTTTCTCTATTTCAACGCAATTGAACGTATTTAGGACATGGATGTCTTTATTTTTTTTGGTTACTAAATACTACTACTACCATCACCAATTCCATTAATACGAGATTTAATTAAGATTCTTTAAGCAACCCTTTCGAACTACCACTATGCAGATCATTAGGGTGTTCAGTAAAATGATCTACGCGAAATTCTAAACAATATATAACTAATAATTAAAAAGTAATAATTATTAATGGGTATTGCTATTGCCACCCTCCACGTGATTCGGTTTGATTCGATTTGATTCGATTAGTTCGCTATTATTAAATATGATCATGTGATCTCACACAATCAGATTGACTTAAAAATGTGTAAATTTTGATTAAATACAAGAAAGTATAGTAAATGGCTTTGAGCACTAATGAAAAATATCAAAAAAACAATTTACATATAATAATTGCTCTTTTTCTAATACTAATCCTTATTCTAGATCTTTAGTACATTATTATAATAAATATACATCATAGGTATTATTATCAAAAATAATAAAATTATATATTTGTTCCAAATATTTAATATTGTTACTATTGTGACATGTTATATATTATTTAGCTATTTGTTGACATGCTAGAACAAAAGATCAATTAGGTGAACATAGTATTATTATTATTATAAAGAGCTCAATATTTATTTATGATAATGATATTTTTCTCACATAATAATAGTATTGTTATCATTTTATATGAGTTCTTGGAAAAGTTAATGAATGCTTAATAATATTATAATAAGTTACTTGATCAGGATAATTATAGTAAAGTTTATTAAGAATGACAAGTGGGAGAGTATAATATAATCAAATCAAATCTATATAATGCATTAAGTATCATCATGAAATTTTAAACCAGGTTGGCAATCGATTAGAAAAAATCGATGGTAATCGATTTTTTTTTTATCAATCGATTGCTAACCAAAATCGATCACCATCGATT
>CAJVPL010001367.1:0-14533 GCA_910591945.1 Ambispora gerdemannii | reverse complement strand
AAAATAAAAAATATTTATTAGTAAAATTGAAAACTTTTATATAAAGAGAAAAATCCGCATTTTACTATGTTTAATTAGTAAATTTTGACGTCGTTGCATTATTTCTGATTGCCACTGTATAAGTATATAAATAAATTCAATATAATAATAAAAATTTAATAATTACTTTTAAAACTTTAAATTTAAATTTAAATTTAATTTTAATTTTAATTATAATAATATATTATATTAATATTATCAAAATTAACTATATAATTTTATAAATTTTTATAAAATGTTCTAAAAAAATATATATAAATATTTTGTAATATAAATAACAAATTATTATTTATATATATATTAATAAATATTTATTATCTTATAAAAAAATATTTAATTTTTCAAATTTATAAAAATTTTAATTGAATAAAAAATAAGTTAAAGTTAATTGTGATTTTTAAATAAATATGTAATTGCATAGAAATTTTACATGGTTTACTAAAAAGCTTGAAATCTTCAAAATTAAAATAATTTTATTAATAATTTGATATTTATAGTTTTAATTGGCAATCCACAATGAAAGAGAAATCATAATTACTATGCTCTTTCTACTCCTTGTTTTTTTTGAGCAAATTTTTTTGAGGTTCAAACGGAAATTACAAACAATATTAATAATGATAAAATTTACTTTGTAGTCTTAAGTAGATTTGTTCCTCATATTATTTTCATAAATTTTTCATTGTGCACTAAAAATTAAAGTTTAAATTTTTTACAGGGCGAGGGTACTTTATGTGTTTCATATCGAATAACGAGACGCTCTTATTTTGAAAGTACGTCATTGAAGGAAGTAATTACATGTGATTATTTGTGCGATATTAATCGAGTGGAGGAATAAGCAGCAATCTAAAATTTTCAAGATCCAATAGTTAAAATTAAGTTTAAATAAATCGAATTTTTGTACGTACGTAATATAAATTACTGTCGTGACAAAATTGACGTAGTTCCACAGACTATATCGATTCCAAAAATGGGTGAATCTCAAAATTCTAAAAATACAGCTAAAATACTTGAACCCAAAGAACTCGCCAGCAAACTACTTGCCATATTCAATAAAGGGAGCGATGGTTTTCTTTCGGATGTAGAGATAATATTTAGATCAGTACAGGAAATCTTGATACCGATACACCAGACTTATGGATTGTTTTATCATTATGGGATTGGCACGGAACCCAACGAAGAAATGGCATTTACTTTATTCAAGAAATCAGCCATAAGGGATAACACTACACCAAAAGATATAAACGAAGCAATCAAATATTATAAAAAAGCAGCTGATGCTGGTGATGCTGCGGGTATGTATTTTCTTGGAAATTGTTATGAGGGAAATTTATCATGGAAAAGGTGATGATAAGTATGGAAGCTTCGATCATCATCGAAAAGCTATGATGGGCGGGACCCTGCTGAATCCGATATTGTTCATTGTTATGAAAGGGGGATTGGCGTGAAGAAGGATGGAAATAAAGTTTTTTATTGGTATTCAGCGTCGGTGAGGTGTGGCGAACCTAATGGGTAATTTTCTGCTGGATTGTGCTATTTTGAAGGGTATGGGATAAATAGGGATATGCATAAAGCTACAAACTGGCTTTATAAAGCTCATACGAATAAAGACGAAGACTCGACGATTTGTTTGAGAGAGCTATTTTAAGTACTTAGGAAAATTATGCATTGACAATGTTTCTATTAGATAGACCAGCTTCGAAATTGAATTTTAGTTTTCTCATTTCTTCAAAAAACCAAGATTTAACAATTCGGACAATTTCACCTAACCGTAAATAAAGTACCCCGAGTTTTTACGACAAACACCCCTTTATTTCCATTTTTTTATGCATTCCTCCCGCTTTTTGTTTATGCCACAACATTTGGCATTTTAAAATGTATTCAACCATTTCTGCTGGACGCTAATTTCCTTAACTAGTTACATAAGAAAAGTACAATTTTTACCATACAAGTGTTAATTGATAACGATACGTAATGCATAACATAACTTACCCAAGCAATGGCATTACTTTTTTTTATTCACAGAATCAACCGCAATATATAAACAAACCAATCGAATATTATAAAAAAGCAGCGATATTGTGGGAAGTTATTTTTCGGCAGTTATGATGAGGAAATCATGGAAAACTTTGAGCATTACCGAAAAGCTATAACGATAATAGCAGATACCCTACCAAATCCAATATTATTGTATTTAATGTCGGCGAGACATAGTGACAATATTGTGCTATTTATACATTATACATAAAGCTACAAATTATATATTTTTGAAATTATTATTTTTCTTTATGTACAAAATATGGTGTATTGAATTTATTTTCTTTTGCTATCTTTTATATTTGCTACTAATTTTCATATTGTTCCGGAAGAGAATTTTAAACCGTGTGCTGTGGTGTTTTAAAATTACCATCTTTGAAACCAGCTTCAAAATTGAAAGTTTAATTTCTAGTAATTGAAAATTGTTGCAGAAATACCAACGGAAGAAAAAACCAAGTTAAATATTATTCAGTTTTAAATAGGACAATTGTTTTTAAAATGCAGTCGGGAACTACAACGAAAACACGTTGGAATTTCACGGGACGTCGCTTCAATTCCATATATTGTTATGCATTCCTCCCACTCCGCTTGAAAATGTTTGTATATATTCATGGTGGCTCTTGCATCTTCGACAGAGTCATGTGCACCAGATTGAATATCTTTTATGAGAATCTTTCGCGATAGCATTTTCAACGACGGAACTCTTGAAAATATTTTTCGAATACCGTTGTAAATAGATATGTCACGTGTCAATTCAGCCGGATGAGAGAGTTGTAACACCTATAATTCGTTATGAAATATGTTTGTTATTCAAATACATGTATAACAAATATATAATGCGAAAATATAATGCGAAATTAAAATGCTTTTTACATCAAAGTCTATGTGAATAGAATGTCCAATGACAATATTGCCTTTGATTATGTCGGCGACTTGTTTTTTCACAGAATTTAGACATCTTGCTAAAAATAAAATTACCGATATTTATCGATAAAAAATAATATGAAAGAAAAGTAAACATTATTTTTCGATTGACTTTTAATCGCACCATTCTCTAGCGAATCTTTGGTAATTCCACTATATTTTGTACGATAATCAGTTATAAGTTGTTCTGGTTTTACGTATTCATCTAAAACGACATCTCCATAGAAATCGACTATGCTTACACGCGCGAGCGCTGATTTAAGGCCTCTTTCACCAGTACCAACCATCTCACAATCTAACGCAAAATATTTAATAGTGCTGTCGATTGGGAAAATATTATGTGAAGCCATGATAATTGCGATTTTTCGAATTAGGTGCTTTCTGACAACCTTCACTCGCTTTTATATTTCTGTTGATGACAATAATCTTGCAGCATAGAGAACTTAATGCAAAAAAAATTCATTTAAAAGTTTCCATTTTTTTATTTGTGCATTTCAGACGCTTTTTTATTTATGCCATTGTTAAGTTCCTCTTTGTTTATTCATCTTTTATAGTTTTATTAAATTCGGCGATGGCCATGGATGCATATCAATCCCGATACATGTGTAATGTGCATTCATGCATCAACGGATAAAAATTACCAAATTTAGGATTTAAATATTGATCTTTAACGTTAACGCATTCAACTTTACATAATTTGTTTAACAAATCTTAATTCGTTCTGACAATAACGATAACGATAACGATCGTAGTACACGAACATAACGATAATGGTAGTTTTGTTACACGTACATGTACATAACGATAATATTTTATTAGAATTACAAGTACTAGTTTTAGATTCTGTCTCTTACCAAAAGGTTATGAGAGAAACTACCATTCTTTTATTTACATTATATCAAAGCTTAAAGCAAGTCTATAACAAAGCATTTTTTGTAAGCTAACATAGCATCATATCAGGCGAAAAAGAAATTTATGATTGATTCGTTAATGAAAGTATCATTTATTTATGCAGATATTAACATAATTATGCATCCTTTGCATTGTACAGTCATACCTTCACATATCTATACACAGTACAATTCTCTTATGCATATTGGAACTGGCACTGTAATTCATTTAAAAGTGTGTAATTATATGGAGGTACGTATGACTGGATTACGAGTTTAGCTATAAACACAATTTGATTCTTAAATGCATCTCAAGATATCAGATTGCTTCTCGCAATCATTATTATTCATAGACGACGCATACTTATCGTTATGAAACCCTGTCTTCCTTTTCCTAAAATTGATAATTGGTAATTACTTTAATAATGAATTAACTTTCAAATTTCATAAAATTTAAACAAAACAAAATAAAATACGTATTCGTTTATTTTACTCTTATTTAATGGCGATGTCAACTATTCCTTTAACGTTAACCTGCTCTCTCAAAAACATCACGGCGTAGTAGTGCTATCGCTATCGCATAGACAAATAAGGGTTCACTTTAGTACAAGCATCATCATGCTATTCATGATTACCGAATTTTGTTAATAACGACATGCAATGATGTAACTGTACATGTAATGACATTATGATTTATAATGAATTGCTGATGCCATTGTTGCATATAATCGTAGACGTCCATAACGATTAGGGTAAGTGCTGTTTTGGAAATACTTGACTGAAGGTTTTTAAGCCTGCAAAAATCCATCAATTATTATTGATCATAACAATGTCATCATCTTCCGAAGAACAAGAATTGTTATATACAACAATCAAATAATTTGAACAATAATAACAACAATAGTATCGTGATAATAACAATCACAAAATATGGCGATGACGCAAGTGAAAAAGGAACAAGATTTATCTAATTATAAAAAAATCAGCGAAAAGAACAGGGTACAATTTTACCACAAGTATACGTCTTACTTTGAAGAATGAAGTAGTGTTTTTCGATGAAGTTGATGGAAATGATGTCGTAGCTTTTGTAAGTTAATTATGATTTGGTTTTACAAATATTTTCATGTTCTACTTATTTACATTTTCTATAATTTTGAAATTATTAATTTTTAGTATGAGTTGGAACTTTTAAATATCCTAAGAGTAAACAAGATTCATTGTTGGACAAATTCTTTTGTTTTGCTGACGATATTGAAAGCGAACTAGATTCTGAATTCGAAGAATTATTCTGTTTTGAAATGGTTGTGAATGTTCTGATCCAAGTGGAATGGTAATATTGCATTTTTATTTCTAGTGAAATTATAAAAAATATCTTCTATATTACAGGACAAAAGCAGCTTTCTAACGGATTTCTGGCAATTATCGTTCTCTATATTTGAATCGTCACTTCTCGATGATTGTAGTTAGAAATCAAATAGTAATTTGAGAGTGTTATAAAAAATAAACCAATCCGTTATTATATTTAAGCAAAGTGTAATTATAGCGTAATTAATAAAACTGCTTGCCGTAATTTATTTTTGATATTACGACTGGTTTATCATATTGTTTAAAATACTTTCCGTAATATCGTAGTTATTAAAGAATTACGGCAGACAACTTTAGTAATTACTTACGTAATTAAATCGTTAGGTGTAAATATTTGCGAAATGCATTGGTACGAATACATCAGAATGCACCTTCCATAAGTACACACCCTTCCTAAATACACGCTTTACAAATTTTTTCTCCATTTGTGAAGATGACTTCGCGATCGATTATTTTTAAAGCGAAGGTTTTAATACGTCGCTCCCGTTAAACCGGACACTTGTTAATCCGGAAACGAACAAATTTTTCGAAACTGATTAATCGGATCTCTCATTAAACCGGATGGCTTCAATCAGACCTGTACCTATAATAGGATATCCCATCCCTCGGGCGCCGTTGATATCTCCAATCCGCACCCTCCACATCTAAATATCTTTCGTCCCCTAACCTCTGATGTATCCACCCACAATTGCTACATGTCTTGCTCAAATATGCCTAATTAACCACCACAACATCCTTATTAAACTTTTGGACCTTTGAAATCAGCCTTTGGCAAAACCGTCCGTGTGTCCAAGTCATCATTTTACGTACAATCTTGCTATTGATCTTACGATGCCGTCGACGAGCCATCTGGCTACCATTAAAGCCGGAATGACAATTACATCAAAGGTACGTACGAGTCACAATGCGGTCTTATGATGGCATTCGTCGATGAGATTGCGAATATGTTGTCGAATGCGTGCTTGGGTCCGGCGCATAGAATTCTGTTTTTGAGCAGAAGCTGGGAAATGAGATTGTCGAGATTAAATAAAGGCGTACAATGTAGCCAGAGCCATGCATAGGTGTAAATAGATATCAATTAGCTATTTTTCAAATGGTATGAAGTCAAGCTTTGACCGTTACTCACCAAGTCATAAATGTGCGGACACCTGGATCTAGAGAACAGACGTGAAGACCTCCCATTTGGTTCTTGTGAGAGGTTGCTTTGCTTTTCTCATAAACCCAAATGAATGTCCACTGCTGTTGATGTTGATCCCACATAAGTTTGGAATCATTATTGACCCTTCCTTCTAAGTTTAGTCTCTTCTTGCGATGCTCATGATGAAGAGACGGATAGTGGCTAAATTCTTGTGGCGAGGGTGCACAGAATCATCTCTTGTGACAGTGCGGGTGTGAAGGATGTGAGGATAGAACTTGAGGTTATTCACACAGTTCTGCTTGTGATCGTGATAGTCTGGCGAGGTTCCCTTACGACTACGAAATGAGAGTCGATGATATGGTTGCTGCCCTGCAGCTCGTGCCTTCTAATTCCTTGAATGAACAAGATCTCGAGGTTGGATTGCCTCCTTTGTTGCTTCATCCAACACATTGTATGCCATAAAAGCCCAGGTGCCATCATCAATCCGTTGCTGACAAAGGCTGCGGAAGTGAGTTAGGCTAGCAAAATTATCTTTATTGTGAAATGCCTCAATAACCATATTGTATGCAAGCCTGTAAAGTGTAAGATGCACATTGTTTTTAGAGTAATAAAAGAAAGAACTATTTGGATACACCCGCACCTTCAGGCTTCTCATTGATCCCTCCACCGTTTGCTTTTTCAAGCGTGGGTCAGATCACGCCGACCTTGAACTTCTTTGTGTTGTGTTCGGTGCCTGTTCGTTCTTCGTCCGTTTCTTGTCGTTTAGTATTGCAATCGGCACGTGCGCTGATTGCTGGTGGTGCGATTGAAGGAAGATGGGTTGTCACTTGCGTATACCAGGATGAACTTGGGTCGTCAAAACTATTGAGTCACTATTGCTCGGCAGCCACAATCTAAGAAGAGAGTAGTTAGCAATTATTAAAACATACGAAAAGAATAAACGAGCAAAACATAGCTTTATGACCAGGCTGCGACGCGAGCATTCCAATAGAGTTTGGGATATATGACTTTTCTCTTGATGCAGCCAGAGTGTAAGGGATAAAAAAACGGTTAAAAGAGGCGTAGTAAGAATTTGATAAGCGAGGGAAAGGAAAAGAGGTGCTTTATATTCCATCGTCGCGTATTAACAATACTGACAATTTCTTGATGATTTGTTAATCAATTTATCCGACGACAAAAAAGAAGGAACAAAAAGACTTATTTAAAAAATTATTATATAAGGGCTGATATCGATATGTAAAGACTTGGTCCTAGTAGATAAGTACATGAAGAGGCATTTATCGTTACTACGTATTTTGAATTCCATTTGTGTTTGTGAGTTTCCGAATTCTATCTACAGATTGTACCAATTCTGGAACCGTTTTAAGAATTCTGAACGACTGTTTTCATAGTGTTTTTAAATACGACTGCCTGAGAAATGTAAAGCGGCCTTATGGTATTAGTCTATTTTATTATATTATTCAACCTGAAAAAATATCTATAACCACGTTTTACGAAAATGAAAGTTTAATCTCTGTAAATTAGCAAAACTTTTCTGATAAATCTTTATAGCAACAAACTCGTAGGTACGTAGTTAATGAAAAACGAAGACAAAAAATAATAGAAAAAAAACGGCATTAACAACGCTCGAAAATGACACGTGTGATTATGGGGCTCATAACGATAAGCTGTAACACAGAATTATATAAAATTGATGACTTTGCAACCCGACCACATTCAACAATACAGTGGGTGTCCAAAGCATTGTGGACACTTTTTTGGCACAAGTGATTTTTAAAAGCTAGTAAAAATACATTAAACATACAATTTAGTATCGAACCGAAATATATGGGAAAATTGAACTGAATTAAAAAATTAAGCTAATGGCTATTTATATGTACATGTATTATTTATCAGCAAAACGACGTTAAAAATAGATCAATATGAAAAATACACTTTTTTTAAAATGTTACTATTACTAGTCCTCCAGAAATAAACAGTCAATATATTATCATTTGATTCATTCTCTATTATTCCACATTTATTTCAGCATGCATTTATGGAGGGTATTCTAAGAATGAGACCACACAAGAAATCTACTTGTTTAGCCAACTGGCTAAATAATTGGATGTCGGGCTTTCTGCATAATACGCCATTTGTTTAAATATTGAATAAACTAATACTACAGAAAATATTTATTTACGAAACGAAGGTACCAAAATATAATAATCTCAATTAAATAAGAATTACTACAATGCTTACTTACTAAGAGAAGCGAATAAACAAAGCCCGAAAAAACTTGCTCTAATCGTTACTATTCAATTCAAGTCTCGGTGCTAGCGACATCATATTTAAACAGCCAAAAAAAATAGTCTCAAAAAAATAAAATTCCTCATAATCATTTTCTTGAAAATTTCGAAGCATTTGAGTAGTGAATGTAATAACTTTGTTAGTGAATGTTGATTAGCAGATTCACTGTTGATACTTTTGACCATTGTTACTGTTATTATTTGATACTGTTGATGTTGGTGGTAATATAGGTTTTTTTTAGTCGTTCATCATTATGAATATAAGAATAGTAGAGAAACTTGCAATAATTTGTTTTAACAGAAAGCTGAAACAATTGACGTTTTATAGCATCTGTATGGGATGTATGCCGAACCTCTTTAGCCTATTGGCTTATCGCCTCAATATCCGAAGTACGTATCTCGTTATTTTCTAGATTCTTTTATCTGATGTCGGCTATTGACATTGATCGACATAAATTATTAACATTAATTGATGTAAATTATTAATTACATGTATAATTATAATCGTGAAATAAAGCGCGTACATATTTGTATACGCCTATTGAACATACGAATAATTATGCATATCTGTAAAGTCACTTGTACTTATTGTTCTAAAATGAATCTATTTATTTTGTAACTGAAATATTTCAATCCATGTACATGTATTAAGGGTAAATTATATATAACCTTTAATAGTGCTGGCTGAAAAATTTTCTAATCGTCACGATAGACGAAAATTAGAGCAAGTTAAAATTTATTTAAAAAGTAATAATAAGGAAACTGTTAATGAGCTTTTTTCGTCCAATTGAATTTTGACAATGATAACGATAATCATGATAGTACCAAAACTATTCGCTAAATGAATGTTAACGTTAATATATCGATATTCCCATTTGTTTTATTTCGGGGGGTACATTTCGATAATCAAAGCATTTAGCGTTAGTGGAACGCGAAGTTTAATCAGCAGACAACGTTAATATCTGAGTACAGATAACTCGCACAGTGTTGCTTTGTAACATTTAGTCTCTTTAAAAATAGAAAAAGGAACTTAAAAGCTTTTTTGGTGTTTATTATTTGAATTTTAATTCTAAAGTACAAGATTGAAAATAAAAAGAATACTACGTATTACTATGTTAAATTAATACGAATACATAACGATAAAATGATGAATGATACTATTAATTTTACTTTTTGAATATTCCAAGTTTACGTCTCCTGGATGGCGTATCTTTCGGCGCTTGAATAAGAGCATGACAAAAAAGTGGCACCAAAAAAGTTATATTCATCACTATAATCATTTTTATTATTATTACTATCCATTCCCAAATCTTTCAATGTGCGAGCAATATACTTTATAATTATCGATAAAAGACTTTGCTTTTGAATGGGAATAGCGAATTCTCCGTTTTCTATGCTTGGTCGTTCGTTTATCATTAACCATTCTGAAAATGATTCGTCTTCATTTTCTAGTTGTTCGGCAGCCGATGTTTCATCTCCTTTTATTACTTGCTTTTGTTTCAAATTCTTCGAATCAATAATAACTGTATAATTTTCATTCTTGTTCGCATCTGACATCGGGAAATAATAAAGAATAATTATATAGTTAAGTGTGTCGTCGAATTATATTTTTAATTGACTGACAAACAAAGAATAACGAGTTTTTATAACGATATCGATATCGAGAATGAACCATTTTGTGCGGTATTTATAATCAGTTTCCCGAGTTTCTATTTATAAACACAACCCGTTTATTTGATCACGCGTACATTTGTACGTATACTTGTACAGTACATACGTATTGTGCTCTTCTAGTTTTGGATAAAAAAGAATTTGGAATTAATGAGAATATCTATGTCGAAGCAAAATAAACTATGAATCATTTTGTCGTTAGTGATATATTAATTTGAATAGTCCTTTCTTATAATAACATTCTTTATAAGAACACCTCTTTATAGTAGCATCTATATTTGGATTAAAAAAATACCTTTATATGAAAAGAACCTCTCTATAAAAACATTTTTATGTTCTTACAGTAGGGGACAAAGTAACCGAACAGTTCTAATTTAGCAAGAGAATTCACCAACTATTAGTATCTTAGTCCGCGTTTAAAATTGACCTGCGCAATCTGCGCACCGCAGATTGGAGACTGGTTGCGCAGATAAAAATTCATCCTTTAATCTTAAATTCAATAATATGAGGCATTGAAATTATATCATGCGCATATTGAGAAAATTTTGCGCAGATAGATTACGTATATTGAAAGTATGCGGGCGCGCCAGATTAATTTTTAAATGAATTTTAAACACTGATTTTAGTGCAAGTAACTGGTTAAAATAGTTTATTTTTACAAATTTTTTGTAATTAATAGGGCTCCTAACGAGCCGGCTCTCGAGCTTCTCGAGCTAAAATTTTATATGTAGTTTAATAATATGGGTTTAAACCCTATTAATTTAATTATATGTTTGCGAGTCGTATGCGAGCCAACGAGCCGAGCTTTTCGGAGCTCTAGTAATTAATCAAAATAAAAAAGTTTATATTGGTTATTAAACTGTTTTGGTGACTTTTTGTGACTAGCTTAGAAATTAACCACATAAGATACTCACTATGAAATTTGTGCTCTGCTTTCTCATAGTTTGAGCTTATTCTTGAGCTACAAATACTTTATATCAAAACTTTATGGAATTACTTATGGATCAATCTTTACTCATTCTTGTCCAATATTTTCAAATGTTGTGGAAATTCGTAACATTTGAAAAAAGCAATGCTATTAAGGCAATAGTGCATTAGTGATCAAGACTTGATTCACTTCTTATGCCATAAATTCTCAGATTGACACGTGGTTATTAGAACTGTTCGGTTATTTTTGTCCCCGACTGTATATAAAATAAATAACATTTTTTTATTATTGACCCAAAATTGTTTTATTAAAAAGTTTAAGTTCACCAAAATTTACTACGTAATTTAAAAAAATTGAAAATATCGATATACATGCACATTAGCACCCAATTTAGAGTTTGAAATTTAAAATGAAGGTAAGGATAAATGTCACTGCTTAAATGTGTATAAAATAAAAAATATGCTGTTTATTTCGATCATATCATAATCCAATCCAACTTAATATTCGACGTTGATTTAATCGATCCACATCATTCGTCATCGACTAGCAATGCTGCATATTTTCTACGATACTTGTTGATATATTCTGGATCAGCAGCAAAATATAACACTCGAGGCCGAGATGGCTCGATTAACTTTTTCTTGTTTAAGAAAGAAAGTAAAAGCGCTCTTGGTATAAAAATTCGTAAGATACGAATCAGAAGAATTGACCAGAACGGTTTAGCTATTTCATGTATAGGTAAGGTCTCGGATAAAATATGAGCAATTGCCCGTTTAGAATTTTGTTCCTCTCTCTTTTTTATGTCATCGTATATTTTTCTAAAATAAAAATCAATATTTATATTCTATATTAACGTTAAGGTGAACAAGAAAATCAAAAAAAGCTTACGACATAAAAGCGATCAGCATGTTTTGAGTCACAATAACCAGAAAAAAGCCACCAAATATGGATAGAAAGTGAATCGGCCAAAAATCCCATTTATCTAAATAGTCCCATCTTCCATTGAGCCAAAAGTAAATGGTCTCCATAGAATTTTCCATTTTCCATGGTTCGTCAAGCCCTATTGAAGAATTCAATCCGTGTTTGTCATTAAAAAGTGGGATAAAATGAAGTAATAGAAACCTAAAAATATAATAAAAAAACAGTTAGAAACTTTATATCTGCTCGAATAAAAATACAAATAGTTGACTTACATTGAATAAGCGAATGAAGTAATAATGATTAACAGAAAAAAAATAAATGGAGCGGTTTTTATCAAAATCTTGTTGATTATATAAATAAAGTAGTACGTTTCTAAAGAAAATGATATTGAATTAGTCAATAGCGATAGGATAAACAACAAAAGATAAATCAAGCACACAGTAGATCTCTAAGTCGACCCTGTGACTAAATCAAAAACCTCACTTAGTCGAATTAGAGTCTAAACACTAAATTAGTTGTCTTAAAGACGTTTATTGTGTACACAGTCACTCTCCTTATAATGGATCTCCTTTATAGTGGAGGTTAATTAAACTCTCGATATAATGGATTTTTATTATAAGGAGATTGACTGTGTATTAGGTTACTTACGTTCGATAAATCTTAAGCGAAAAAACTAAAATTGAACAAAAACAATTAGTGCTTTGTTATTCAAAATTGGTTGTTTGAAAAATATAAAAATTTCTTACGAGTTGTATGCAGATTATTAAAGCTGTGAAAGCGAATATTACAACTTGAGTTTCGCAACTATGTACATCAGTTTTTTCTATATCGAGAGAAGTCTTAGTAGAAGAGCAAAAGACATTAATGTGCACAGAAAATATATCTAAACTAATAATCGTTATTAAAAGGCCTTCAATCAATTCCATTATAGTATAAAAAGTAAATTTTCTACATGCTGCATATAATACTAATGAACTAATCCAATATACCCCATAAAAAATAATCGCATAGTCCAAAGCGAAATGTCCATCAATACTAAATCTTGATTGATCAAGTATAGTGTATAACCAATAGAGATACCAAACTAAGAAAATAGAAAGACCGGAATTAATATATAATAGAAACTTGCTGCCTATCGAATCTTTAAACTTTAAAGCCGCGTCGATTGTTGGAATCATTAAAATATCGGAACAGGGATCACACTCAAGGAATCTTATTAAAGGACTAAAATAAATACTAAAAAAATATTGCCCTATATAGGGTTTTCTAAAAAAATTTGGAAAGGGTACGACATAAGTCTTGAAAGCTAAATTTCTATTATCAAGAAATTTGTTGCCCTGAGAAAGCTGAGTTCGATATATATTTTTTGTGTATGAAATTGGACAAATTTTCTCTTTTTCGATCTCGAGAATACTCATCTCACAAGTTGCTGTTGCCGGTAATTCTTGCTCTTTACACCAGAATATATCATTCGAAAAATATTTGATAATGATTTCTTAAAAAGAAATTAATTAGTAAAAATTAGATAATTATTTGAAAAAAAATAACGATGCTATACCTGGGAATTTTTTATAAAAATTTGGTAAAGATTCTGAGAAAAGACTCATATATCCGATATCATATGACCCCCAAGATAGGTAATAGTCCATAAGAGCTTGTATCATTTCAAGTTTTCCTTTATCAATTGCAATTGACAAAACATTAACTCCAGTTTTTTTATTAACAAAAAAAGGAACATGCAAACCAAACTCCAATGTTTTGATTGATTGTTGATCTTTGTGTTCAATATAGCGTTTCGATAAAAATGATTCAATAATTCTGACGGAGCCTTTTTCGATGAATTTAATCACGATTTGATGATTTAAATCAAGGCATCTCCAAAAGCTAAATTCGATTTTTTGAGATTCGATTTTTTTAATTAGCATTTTTTCGGTCGCCATCAGAATTTTTTTTAATTGATTGTCTCTTGCAATTGAATCTACTTGACAAATCGAATATAGAAAATCGAATGCATCAAGATTGTCGAGAAAAACTTGCTCATCTGTCATTTGCTCAGAAAGTGCTTTCTTTGGAATAGTAATCGTAATAATATCATCGGTTTCTAATTTTAGGAGAATTTCTAATTCTTTTTTATCATCTCTGATTATTTTAAACGAGTTTATCTTTTTATCTTTGTATTCTTGATTCGACCAAAGTGACCAGATGTATAAAAGTTCATATGTTATTTTTTCAGAATATCCCCACACTTGTATTGTGTTATAGCCAACGATGAGGCGTAATGAATTGTCTTTTAGAAATTTTATTCCTGGCTTAAATTCATTTTCTTCATTCTGTG
>CAJVPL010001366.1:0-14534 GCA_910591945.1 Ambispora gerdemannii | reverse complement strand
ATATTGTACTTGTTGTTCAATATTATTACTATCTGATTGTGACCAAGAAATACTAGTAATACTATTGTGTTCACTATCACTTTGTGACTATTGTTCATTGCTTGTTGGTGATGATAAATTATCGAATTCTTCTTCATCTGAGTCAGTTAGATTAATCATACATCTTTCTTCTGAATTACATGTAATACATGTTTTGTGTGATTGTTAAAGACAATTTTTACACCAGTGACAATAACATGAATGTAAAGTATGTTGACAGTTTTAATACTTTTCTTTCATTCTATTCTCAAATTCGATAATTTTTGTAACTTCTACACAGTTCCAATATTGTTTTCTGCAGTGTGATGATGTTCTCCAATTATTTGATTTGCAAATATGTGGTATCCGAGTAAGTTGTCCATGAGTAGTTCTTTTTGGATGATGTGATTTAAAATGATGATTAGAGATGGCGCAGCAAGTATGTGATGCTTATTTGTTACCCATTGCAACACGTTGCAACTCCAAAATTTTATAAGCTGCAACTAGTTGCAACTAAATGATGCTTTATTTGTCATCACATTGCAACAGTTACCATGCCATTTTTAATAGTGATATTCTTTAATTGAAATAATTTGTGTCATTTTGAAAATTTTTGTTGTGATTCTCATTCCAGTTATGATAACATAAGGTTTAATCAATCCCAAAGCTTAGTTTATTAACTTCTCAGTCAGATAAAATTAATTTTGAATTACGATTATTGGTTCCAATTTATTATCTTCAATATATCATTTCAAGTGATCTCCATTATATGGATTTTTAAGAAGTTTTCTATCTATTGTTCTTAATCAGTAAGCATCTTTATCAAATTTTTCATGAATATAAAATGGATTTTTCCATTTTGGTGAAAATTTTTTGTGATATCAATGTTGTATCTTCATTTTCTTCATTAAAACTTTATTTCTGATAAAGAAATCTTGTGCATGTTTATCTTGTTGATAAGATTCTTTTTGTTTTTGTTGAGATTTTTGAATATTTTGTTGAGCTAATGTTCAGTCAATTTCTAATTTATCTACTATTATGCAAGCTCTTTTTATAATTTCGTTTACTGTAGTTTCTTGATTTTCTATTGGTTATAATTTGAAATCTAATAATATCAAGACTTGTCATCCATAAGTAAGATAAAATGATGTAAATTTTGTTGCACTTTGTTGCATTATTCGATATGCAAAAAGTACTGAAGGTAAATAAAAATCCCATTCATTTTCATGTATTTGAACAAACTTTGCTATAGATTCATACAAAGTTCTATTTAATCTTTCAACTAATCCATTTGTTTGTGGGTGATATGGTGCTGAGAGATGGTGTTTAATTTGATAATGTTCTAATTAATTCATTGGTGAAAGTAGTACCTCGATCAGATATTAATTTTTTTGAAAACTGTGTTAACAAATAATATCTTCTTATAAAAATGATATGATTGTTGTTACAGCAGCATCTTTTATTGCTCTGGCTTCAGTCCATTTAGTACCATAATCAATAGCTACTACGATATATCTATTTTGATTGCTGGTAATTGTTAATAATCCAATTAAATCTATTTCGATCTTTTCAAAAGATGGTCGAGTTTCAATTGAATGTAGTGAATTATTTTTCTTCATTTTGCCTTTTTATTGATATACATTACAAGCTTTTATATAATTTTTGATATCTTGGTGCATTTTTGGCCAGTAATATTTATAAGAAATTCTATAGTATGTCACTTTGATTCCAAAATATCTGGAATGAGTTATTGAATATTCGTTGAATAATATTTCTTCCACTTCTATAGGTTGAATTACTTTAAGTGGTGTATCTTTATCTTATTTATTTCGTCAAAATAATATATTATTATCTATAAGGTAATGCATAGCTTTATTTTTTAATTTGTGTTATTCTTTTAAATTCAAGTTTTCTGTAATTGTAGAGTTTTCAAATAGTTGACGAGTTGATAATATTCGATTAAGTCCATTGTTTTAGTTAGGTTTGTTCAAATTTAGTTATTTAGTTGATTGTAAGAGTAATTGTTATTGATTGATTTTTTTTTAAATGAAGTTGTTTTTCAAGTCAGTTCTGGTGGGAAGTGTTGTGAAAGTGGATCAATATTTGAATATAAGCAACCTTTATGATGTTCAATATTATAGTTGTAATCTTATAAAGTCATTACCCATCTGGCGAGTCTTCCAGATAATTGTGATTTGTTGAATAAATCTTTTAATGCGCTATGATCAGTAATTATCGTAAATGGAACATTGGATTAAAGATATAGTCTAAATTGTTGAACAGCTCATACAACGGCTAAGCATTCTAATTCAGTTACATAATAATTTCTTTCATTTTGATCAGTTCTTTTACTAACGTTGTCACGATCAGGCTCCTGATAGGTATAATCATGACGTAGGTGTTTAATTAATGTCTGATGACAGTATTTTTACAGTTACTCAATCTTGTTGTAATTAGTATACTTCAGGATCACCATGCAGTGTGTTTTCTTCTATCTTATAGATAGACTCTCACTATTACTAATAGATATTATGTCTACTTAGTGTGGGACAGTCCTATAGCAATACAGTACTGATATTCTATAGCAACTTTGGTAGTTGTCCAATAGTGCGTAATAAATGCAAGTATTTTAATAAGTTATTATTTTTAATCAATTAAGTGTACATACAAATTTCATTAACAATAAACAAGGACAGTTTATTGACTAATTAGATTTTTGTATTGATCAATTGATGCCTTTTGGTTTATCCAAAAGGTTCTTTATTTATATAAAATAATTTATGATTAAGTTATTACAATGTGGGATATGTTATACATATCGGATAAATATGATATAGTGAATAATATTGATATGTTTGAGAACTCTGCTATCTCTGCTATCTCTACAATCTATGTTGAGTCACATGATCAGAATTAAAAAATTAAAAAATTAAGAATAATTTCGGACTGTAACATTTTCCCCTTCTTTTTAGAATTGAGTATCATCTCAATTATAATCAGTTTTGAACTAATTGTTTAAGCTGGTTTAATTGTGTGTCTTTTAATTTGGATAATTCCTGATAGAAAGTTGCTCTAACTAATAGCAATCTTTTTGGGGTGTTAGAGAAGATTTTAGCAAGCCAGTTCACCAATTGCAACCATTTTCTTACTGAAGTAGATAGTAGCCTTTCTTTTCTTCCTTTTACTAGTTGTAGATAACTTGTGGAATTGTTGTCACTTAGTTTGGTTAATTTCTTTTTAGTGTATAGCAATAGATATAGTTTTTCTCCAGAACGTCCTCTAGACATGAAGCATTCACCTAATTGTTACCATGCTTCTTTAATTTTTCGTTTGGGCATAGTTTCTTTTTTTTTGTGTTAATTTTCGTGTTTCATTGTTTTCAAGAGCTTCGTAGTTGTTGGCTAGCTCTTATGACTTTAGGATCAATTGTTACTTCATCATTATTATTTTGTTCGTTTTCTTGCGTTGTCATTCTATTTAGTATCCCATTTTCTTCAAAGATATTGTCAGTTTGTTGTTCCATTATCAAATATTCTTCTAGCGATATTATGTTGAATTGTGGACCTGTGTTTCCGATGATTATTGTCAGGTCTGGGCAGTTTTCTTTGAGTTTATTGGTGATTTGGATGGCTAACTGCCACATTTCTGTTATTGCATCTTTTTCTTGTTCGGTGTTTGACATTTTGAAAGTTTTTGGTTTGTTATTAAGTCATGTTCATTTGTTCATCCATTTAATTTTTCGTTATTTATTTTAATTTTATTTGGTGACGTCAGATCTGAAAGTCATATGTCGAGTATTGATTGGTCAAATGTCTTGATTGTCGTTTATTAAACTTTTTGTTGATCGTTTCTTTCTTTTTTTTTATATATATATTATCATTTTTATTATTATATTTTACTATTTTTCTTTTGTTTGTATTGTGTTAAATTTTTCTTTGAGGCGGGGATGAGTACGAATGATGTGTTTTTGATGATTTCTTCCTCCTCTTGTTTTGATGATTCATCCTCGAATTGTTCTTTTTGTTCTTTATATGGTTTGAGTTGATTTTTGTGAATATATCGTGCATGAACTCCATTTTCGTCAGATAATTGATATGCTCCATTATTTAATTTTCGATGTATGGTATATGGTTCATCCCATTTTGGCTCTAATTTTCCTGTTCATTATTTGTCTAGCTTGCTACGATAGGCTAGTACACAATCTCTTTCATTATATTCTGTTCGGGGTAGGTTTTTATCGTGGTGTTGTTTTTGTTTTTCCTGGAATGTTTTGATATTTTCTTTTGCTTGGAGTCTTTTTTCATTAATAATATAGATCAATTCGTAAATTCGTTTGTTTAGGTCCATTTCAAAGTTTTCGTCATTCGTGTTTGATGGTGTTGATAGTTGTAATTCGATAGGTAAGGTGGCTTGTCTTCCGTACATTAAGTCGAATGGGGTGTAGTTGGTGGTGTCTTATTTGGCTGTTTGATATGTGAAAAGGGTGGCAGGGATATGTTCATCCCAATGCGTTTTTGTTTGAATGGCGAGTTTGGCTAATATTTCGGTAAGTGTTCTATTATATCTTTCTACCAATCTGTTCATTTAAGGATGGTAAGGTGACAATAGTGTTCGTTTAATATTTAAGCAGTCACAAAGTTGTTGTATCATGTCATTTACAAAGTGGGTCCCTTGATCAGAAAGAATTTCTTTCAGACATCCGTGACGAGCTATAATGTCTTTCTTAATGAACTTTTCTACGCTAATTGCGTTAGCTCTTCTCAATGCTCGCGCTTCTGGCCATTTGGTGAGGTAGTCCATTGCGACTACTATGTACTGGTTTCAGTTTGATGTAGTTGGTAATGGTCTTATTATGTCAATTCCTATTCGATCAAATGGGTGGCTGACTTTGATCAGGTTCAGCAGTTCAGTTTTCTTTGGTCATCCTCGTTGTTGACATATATGTACTTGACAGGTTTGTATATAGTTTTCGACATCTTTTTTGAAATTGGACCAATAGTAATATTCTTTTATTTTGTTGACAGTGATGTTTCTTCCAAGATGTCCAGAATATTCATCTTAATGGAGGGCGCTAAGGATAATATCCTTTTTATCTTTCGTGATGACTTGTTTAGGTTTTTCTTCATTATTTTTCCGATGGTAAAGTTGATTTTCGATAATAAGATAATTACTTTTGTTCTTTTGTATATATATTTGTAATTCGGGCAATAATTTCACTAATATTGTTCGATCGTTGATATATTTTATCCAGATGTTGTATAGATTTCGTTCCATAATTAATGTTATTGTTGGTCAGGTGTGGGGTTTGTTCAGTTGTCAGATTGTGTTCGATTAGGGGGGATCTGAGATAAGATGTCGACGTAAGAATATTTTCAACCAGGCTTGTAGATGATCTCAAAATCATATTCTTGAAGTATGATGATCCATTGCATTGTTCTTCCAGTTGGGTTGAATTTTGTTATTAACCATTTTAATCCAACGTGGTCGGTTATTAGGTCAAATCTTTGTTCCAACAAATATTGTCGGAAGTACTTGACTGCCCATATGATGGCTAAATATTCCATTTCGTGAACGGCATCATTTTGTTCAGCGGGTGATAATTCTCTGCTTGCGTATGCGATATGTCGTCCGTTTCTGTCTGGGTCGAGTTGTGAAAGAATAGCGCCTAGTCCAAGTTTTGATGCGTCAGTAGCGAGGATAAACTTGTTTTTGAAATTTGGGTACAGTAATACAGGCGCATCAATGAGTTTTTCTTTTAATTTTTGGAATGCTTCTTCATGTTTTTTTGTCCATTTATAGCGTTGGTCTTTCTTCAATAGCTTATGCATCAGTTCAGCAATGTTAAAAAATCCTTGGATGAAGCATCGGTAATAGAATGCAAGTCCCAAGAATCCTCGTAACTCAGTAATATTTATAGGTTGTGGGAAGTTTTTTACTTTCTCTATTTTGGTCATGTCTGGTCAGATTCCTTCTCGTGTGATAATATGTCCCAGGAACTCAAGCTGTTTCTTGCAGAAGTGGCATTTGTCGATGTTGAAACGTAATCCTACCTCTCGTAGTCTTTGAAAGATTTGCTCTAGATGATCTAAGTGATTTCTGAACGACGGTGAATGGATGTTGATGTCGTCAAGATAAATGACAAGGAAGATCCATGTCAAACCAGAGTAGACAGTATCCATGAGTCATTGAAAAGTTGCGGGCGCGTTCGTTAGACTAAAAGGCATTACGTTGAACTCGTAAATATCTTGCTGGATGGTAAAAGCTGTCTTTTCTCGACTATCGTGATCTATTTCTACCTGCCAATAGTCACTTGCTAAGTCTAATGTTGAGAACCATTTAGATTCTCCTAACGAGTCTAGTATCTCATCGATTCTAGGTAAAGGGTAAGCATCTTTTTTTTGTAACAGAGTTGAGTTTCTGATAGTTAACACAGAATCGTAATTTTCTGTTCTTCTTTTTAACCAGAACTACCGATGATGACCAAGGGCTAGTTGACGGGTGAATCACACCATTCTTCAACATTCGTTTTATCTCCTGGGCAATGAATTCAGTAGATTTTGGTGAAGTTCTGTAAGCTCGTTGCCTAATTGGCATAGTGTCTCCAGTGTCAATTTTGTGTCAGACTTTATCAGTTTTTCTTAATTCATTGTCATTCATTGCAAATAAGTCTGAGTATTTTAGTAACAGTTGGTGTAATTGTTTCTGTTGTTTTTCCGATACTTTTCCGATATTGACTTTCAATAGATCTTTAGTTGTTAATGTATAGGTTTTGACTCTTCAGTTGTTTTTCCTTGTTCTTCGTGGTTTCGGGTTGATTTTGAAGTATTGGATCATTTCTTTTGCACATTGGAAGGTCTGTAAGTGCTCGATTCCGTCTTCGATATATCCTAATATGGTTCCTTTTTCCAATAGGAGGGTTTGGTTCTTTCGATTGATCAAGGTAAGTTGAATTTTATGTCACTTTTTAGGTGCAATATACTGATGATTGCAACTAAGTCCGTATCTTTCAAATAGATCATGATTAGGTTCAAATAAAAGTGATTTAGCGCTGATAGTTTTTTCGTTTCGTCCTTCCCATACAATCATCTCATTAGGATATATTGCAATCATCTTTTCCAACAGGACGGGTATTCCTCAGATAATATCGTCACCATTTTCTTCAGGTATATTAACCAAATTGGTTATTTGTTTTGTTTTCCTGGTCGACCCTAATCCTTTTTGACCTCTTTTACTTTGATTTAGTTTGGTACATGTCTTTACAGGTGTCATTTCATTGATCGGTAGAATTGGTAAGTAAAGTGCTTGACCAATTCGTTCCTGAGACAATATTTTATAACTCTTTTTTGATCCATTCTTTAGGATAATTTGTAAATTTCCAATATATCTGGCGTCTATGATTCCTCCTTCGATGGTAATTCCTTTCTTTTTTCCAATAGGACGGGTATTCCTCGGATAATATCGTTACTATTTTCTTTAGGTATATTAATCAAATTGATTATTTGTTTTGTTTTCCCAGTCGACTCTAATCATTTTTGATCTCTTTTACTTTGATTTAGTTCAATACGTGTCTTTACAGGTGTCATTTCATTGATCGATAGAATTAGTAAGTAAAGTGCTTGACCAATTCATTCCTGAAACAATATTTTATAACTCTTTTTTGATCTATTCTTTAGGATAATTTGTAAATTTCCAATATATCTGGCGTCTACGATTCCTTCTTCGATGGTAATTCCTTTCTTTGCAAGTGATGACCTTGATGCTAATTGCATTATGCTATTTTTGGGAACTTCTACAGTGATTAATAAATCGATCACCATAGTTTCATTGGAAAATAGGGTAAATGATTCTTTGCCTGGGTAGTACAAGTCAAATCCAGTGTCTGTATTATATGTTTTCTTTGGTAGGATTCCTTCTTTTTCAATATAGCATTTAATTTTCTTTCTTGACTTTAATGGCTGGTATTTAATAATTTCAGGTGGAATTGGGTCATTTATTGGTTCGATAAAATATTGTTTAACTTCATTAAACCAATTGGTGGTTTTTTGCTTTCTTGGATTCTGTCTGTTAGTTTCGTGGAGGGAATCGAACCAATCAACTGGTAGCGGTATGGTATGGCATGGTGATTGATTTTTATAGGTAAGATCATCTGTTTCCATTTGATTATATCAATCTGTTAATTCATTCCAGTCTTCTTCAGGAATTGGTATTATCTCAGGGTAACAGTTATCACAATATTGATCTTGACATGGTATCAAGCATTCGTCACATAGCCTAATTTTCATTTTGACAAGTTTTTCCTTTTGTCATTTCTTGGTTGGTGCCAGTTGTTAATAGTTCTTATGAAAGATTTCTTGGTCATCGAGCCAGTCGTAGTCGGCGACTTCATCGATGAAGGTATAGTATTCTTCATCTTTCATTTGACGGATTTCTTCGGTTGGCGCCTTTTCTATGAATTTGATGGCTAATTGCCTAACTTTTTCATTTTCTTCAGGCTCTAGATTCATTTAATCGCAAGCCCTCCAAAAGGCGACTTGGAATGGTATTCCCTGGTTGCATCAATATCAAATCAAATAGGCATATTTACAATCGGAGTCACATACTCCTTCTACGTCAGGGATGTCTTCCCAATCGTATTTCATTAGCATTATTGTTTTACACAATAGGCAATTTGTTCCGTCTCATAATCCAGTTCCAGTAAATTGAATGATGTGTTCAAAATAATTGTCAGCACATCGTTTGCAAAAGTAGTCAGTTTTTTTTCCTCATTCTTCTTCTGGATCGATGGTAACGGTTATCCGGGATAATTTCTTTTTACATTCGTTGCATTCTAGTCGAGGCAGTATCCACTGGTTCTTTCTTGTTGGTTGAATTGATCTTCATTCTCATCGTTTCCGTCCGCTTTCGGTAATGGCAAAATTTTCATATTCGATTATGGATGCATAAGGATCATGTTCGTATTTTTGTTTCTTTTCGAAATTAATCAGAGTGCTCGCTTTCTTTCCTTTGTAGTTAATGGTCATCCAATTGGTGTGCCAATCGAGTCGAACATGGACTTTCTTCATCCAATCATTTCTGACTAGGGCTTGATATTACGGAGCATTAATTATCAGTACTTTGATCAATACGACGATTCCTTCTATTTTGAATGGGAAATTGTCGATTTCTCCTCTTGGAACAGTTCGTGTTCCATTTGCCGTGATGATTTTAGTGGTGGAAGGTCATTGGGTTTTTCGATTTAACTTTTCGAGGAGTTTGGTTGTGACGATACTTCCTGCGGAGCCAGAGTCGATTATTAATTTGATTGTTTTATTGCTTCGACCATCATTGCTGTCATTTTTTCTTTGGTCTTTGTTGTGGCAACGGATATCATTTCTTGCGTTCATTTTGAGATTGATTGTTTTTCGGGTTCTTTGGATTTTGACTTTGGTGATAGTGTGTTATTATTTTCTGACATTTGGATTATTGGGTCGCAAGTGGAACATCCTTTGTGATTTACTTGTAGTCAGTTGCGGCACCAATGGCAAGAACAGTCTCTCAGCAAGTATTCGTGATTTTTTTCCTTCTATTCGTAGTAGTTTTCTACTTTAATTATTTTTAGGATGTCGAGACAAGCATCGCAGCAATTATTTTGGTGGGGTGAATCTCCCCAGTAATTTGATGGACAAATATGAGATACGCGTCCTTCTTGTTCCATCGTTGTCTTTCTTGGATATTTTGATTTCAACCAATGATATATTTCTTTTGTTGTCCTAGGTCGTTTCAAGATTTCGATAATTATTACTGGCATATTTTCATCATTTGATTCATTTTCACTTTCTTCGGATCGAGTTTCGAGTTCTGATTCTGAGGCTAATTGCCTCTCAGCAAGGTAAGTTTGTTGTGGTCTCCTTTGTTGTGGTTTTCTTCCTCAGTTATTTCTTCTTTCATTTTTCCCAATGTTTCTTCGTTCATTCTGTCTTCCATAGTTGTTATTTCGGTATGTAGGAATGTATGCAGAACATGACTGCAGTGGTCTGTATGCTGGAGCTATAAGTGAATATCGAGGTTGATAAGTGATGAAATAATTATTCGAGTAAGTATTCATTGATCTTCGATATTGGTTTCTTCTTTGGTCTTCTTGTTTGATTTGACATTTCTTAGCAATATGTCCTTCCTAATTGCAATAGTAACAAGTTCTTCTTCCGGTAGTTGGAACGGTGGAAGCAGTTGTTTTTAGTAGTATGTGTTGAATTAACAAGGCTTGGACAATCTTTTCTAGGTCTGATACCCGTTTATTTTCTTTTATTTTCTTCATTCCTTTCTTCTCTTCCAGGATAGCATTAACACTTGTCGTGAATGTACTGTAGGCCAGTACAATCTCTGCGTCTCTTGCTTCTTGAAAGGCTTTTTCCAACGTTCTAATCTTTGGGTCATAGACTCATTTTCGTAGTTTGTGATTCAAACTTCGCACAAACATATTTATCTTTTGTTGTTCCGTGTAATACCTTCCAGTTGAATCGGCTTTTCTCAACAATCTTACAAATTCTCCATAGTATCGAGTGACGTTTTCAGTAGCGTCTTTTTTCATCATGGCTAGTTTGGTATGTAGTCTAGCCGTGGAGACTCTTCCTATGAAGAACTTAAGGAAGGTCTTTATAAATCTATCGATATCCTCGATTGTTCATTCTGAAAGCATCTCATATCATTCATTTGCGGTGTCTTTTAGGGCCAATGGGATTCTCATGACCAGTATTTGTTTATTCCATTCGTTGGTGGTAGCGATTTTTGAAACTTCCATGACCCAGTCCATCGGGTCGTCACTTTCATCATTTCTTTAAATACTGGTAGTTTGTATTCTTTTGATCATGATGATCCTACTTGTTGTTGCGGTTGTTCCTGAAGCTTTGCGAGCCTTTATAGTGGGATATAATCATTGTCATCATCATTGTCAGGATTATCGAGGTTGAATCCGTCGGGATCATCTTCTATTTCTTGGGCGATTTGATATTGTATTTGTTGAAGATTTCCCATTTTTCTCTTCTCGGCTGGTTTTTTTCCTTTTTCTTCAGTTGATCACGGGCTTTTTTTTCAAGATCCTTTATCTTCTCGTTCGCCATCATAACTGGTTTCTTCTTCCTTCTGTGTGGTGATTAATGTAATTCCTGTACTCATCGTTTTCTGGTCTGGTTCGATCATTGGGGAGTATAATTCCTGTAATTTTTTAGTTAGTAATTTCTGTTGTTCAATTGCTTTACTTACCTGATCCTCGTTTTCTTTATTTCCAGTTGCTTCTTCCTCTTCCGTTATTTCAGCGATCGTCTTCTCGGTAAGTTGGATTCGTTCTTTTAATATTTTCTTTGCTTCTCGAGTAGTTGCTTTAATCTTTTCTTTTAATGCTCTTTCTTGTTCCATTAATTCTGCTAGGACACTTTTGATAGTGCTTGCGTTACTTATTGATCCTTCTTGATCTGATTTAATGAAGGTTGTGTTGGCGTTATTTTCCTCATCGAATTTGGTTAAATTGAATACGACTTCTGCATTTTCCTGACAGTATCCAAATATAAGTTTTCGGAGAGCTCGGATGTAGATTTTATTTTCGTCTTGCTTTATTTTAAAATGACTTTCAGCTTCTATCTGTACAGCGAGTCTTGTCTGGACAGATCTTGTTGGATTTTTTTCTCCTATATGGAATCGAACGTGTTCTTGATAAAATTGGCTGAATACTTCCTTGAGGCTTTTACTTTCATTTATTTTACAATCGTTCAAAACTTGTTGATACAATTGATCTTGATATTTTTCGAGTTCTTCTTGAGTCGCCAATGTGATGACTTGTCTCTTTTAGAACTTTCTGATTGGCATTAAGGTTTTTCTATCATTTGTTGGTCGTTCCTTTGGTGTTTGTTTTTAATTGGAGAAAATGTTCGAAGAGCTTTCTTTTAAGATGTGTATTGTTTTCTTTTCTTTGTTATTTTTATTTAATTGTTTTTTTTTAACGAATTACTTATTTTTATTTTAATGATTTACTATTATTATCTTTTATTTTAATTATAGTGCGCCAATCCTAATTACATCAAATGCTGCGCCATTGCTGAATTTTCAAAAGATGATCTTTATGTGATATATCAGGAGAACACGTGATAGTTTTTTAAATTGACCAATAAAAATGTAGCACGTAGCACTTAATAATTTATTGTTTTTATATTATCATTATATATAACATATACATATTACATTGTAAATATTATCTTTTTATTTTTGCTGGTTCTATATTGTTAATTTGCGTTCATTTTGGCTGGTCCTATTTGCGCTTGTTTAGCTATTTTAACTTGTTAATTTTGCATTTGTTTTGCTAGTTCTTTATTATTAATTTTGCAATTGGCTGGTCCTTGCAAATACTTGTAAAAATGGATAAAAAATCTTAAATAATATTAATGTCTTTATATTCTTTATTTAATAACCAAGAATCTCGTATTTTTTTTCATTTCTCAAATTTTATCACTAATTCACCCCCTTTTTTTATAATTCATTCATTGTTCAGCTATTGGCAAATAATGTCAAAATGAAATAAATGTGTTAGACATTGCATATTAGCTATCAAGAAGCGCTGGGATGATGCTAAGTTAAGATTTAATGAGAAATGCTTCAATGCTGCATGGATGGATGGTGAAAGTGAGCCTTTGGATAATAATCAATTTATAGAGGATTTGGAATGGCTAAAACCAAATGCAATCGAGAAACTCATTAAGAACTCCAAGCAACCGGACATATGGGTAATAAAGGGACAGAAATTATCTTATACTGGTTTGGCTCTATCAACCTTGCGAAATAAAAAAACAGCTCAGAAAAAGACAGCTTTAAACACCAATAAAATCACAAACTGGTTCCCAATAATTAATTCTGACAATGCAGTGACCCAAACATTATTTGTCCAGGCGACTAATGACATCAACGAATTTCTTCTCAATAAGGTTGATGAACTCCCGTATGATGAGATAATTAATTTCAGTGAGGATGACGAGAATGAGTTTACTTTGGAATCGCTCAATGTTTTTTTGAAGAAAAATCACGATAATGTACGACTTCGTATAGTGAGCCAATTTCTTCACTTGGTTAAAGATCAGGGATTTTCAAAATTATCAACTAGTGAGCTTCTCACTCGCAGTGTCAATAAGGGTCTGTGGCATGCACATGTTATTCGCTCGTGGGCAAATCAATGGCTAAGTAAAGGTATATTACTCACATCGCGTCGTGATGATCATTATACAAAAATCCGGTCACTCTTGCTTCATAAAGATTTTAAGTTGAATATTATTTAGTATTTACGGGTGAACAAATTTAAACTTACTATCCATCAATTTATAAAGTTTGTTGAGAATGAAGCTATTCCAGCTTTTGGAATTGAAAGAAGAAAAACTATTTCTAAGGAAACAGCTCGGAAATGGTTACATCACCTTGGCTGGAACTACAAAGATCACTCAAAAAATATTTACTTTGACGGTCATGAGCGAGATGATGTGGTAGCTTATCAGAATCAATTTTTGGAACAAATGACTAATCTACGATCTCGATTTGCAGTCTACGAGGGTGAGGAGATAAACCAAGTTATCTCACCGATACTTCTGCCCAATGTTTCCGAACTCATTCCAGTTACACATGATGAATCAATTTTTTATGCCAATTATGGTGTTGTCACTACTTGGGATTCTGCAAATGAAAACGCAATCTGGTGCAAGTCACAAGGTCTTAGTATTCACGTAAGTGATTTTATTTGTGAAACAATCAGACATCTTTGTCTTTCAGAGGAACAACAAGCAGCAAACAATTTACTTCCTAATAGCGAGCGTCTTTTACATATAAAAGCCTGTGTTATTATCCATCCGGGCTCGAATCAAGATGATTGGTGGATGAATAAGGATGTTATAAAGCAAGTAACCGAAAGAGCTATTCCAATTTTTGAACAAACACATCCTGGCAAAGTCACGCTTTTCATGTTTGATAATAGTTGCAATCACAATGCATTTGCTGATGATGCTTTAATTGTTTCGCGTATGAACATGAAGGACGGGGGCAAGCAACCACTCCTTCGTAATGGACAAATGCCTAATGGTTTTGTTCATATTATGACATTTGTGAATGTTGATGGTGTAACAAAATCAAAGGGTATTCAGCGTGTTCTTCAAAAGCATGAGTTATGGGTGAAAGACTTGGTGAGATAATGTAATACATGCAAATTACATTACTATGATCTGACAAACCTAGAATGTTGTGCAATACGTATTCTCAGTCATCAACTTGACTTTGCATCACAAAAAAATTATTTACAAGAGGTCATCGAAGCAGCCGGTCATATGTGCATTTTTTATTCAAAGTTTCACTGCGAGCTCAATTTTATTGAGTTTTTCTGGGGGAAGTGAAGCGGTATTCACGTTTGCATTGTGATTATATCTTTCAGGGTCTCAAGAAAATTGTCCCACATGCATTAGAATCTGTCACCCTAACTAAGATTCGTCGTTTTGCACATCGATCTGCTCAGTATA
>CAJVPL010001365.1:0-14537 GCA_910591945.1 Ambispora gerdemannii | reverse complement strand
GGAGCAAAGCAGAAGCAAAAGTGATCTTCATTGTTACTATTTATATGTGTCTTGTATAATGATAATATGATGAAAAGAGAATTTTAATATTGCTGTTCGGTAATAGTTTAAAGAGAGTGAATGTATAAAGTTTGTTCGGAAAGAAGTAAAGAATGTAAAGAGTTATATCAGATTGTGAAGACGTAATAAATAAATGTTTTTTCGAGTTGATTTTTTTAAAGACGCGCGGCATCCATTTTTATATTCAATTTGCCAAGGATTCGAAGTATTCGAAGTCGCGAGATATGTATTAAATTCTTACTTTTGCATCATGTTAGCATTAATTTAATTTTTTTGTGAACGATTATTACCATGATGTATACATGTACATGGACTTGTATGTACGTAGTGTTGTCATGTAGAAGTATTGTAGTACGAGATCTGTATGTAATCAGTGTTGGTGCATCTTGTTCCTCCTTCTCCATCATAGAAGTTGAAGTGGCAGATTAGAGCCTCTTTCCTTGAATTAGCTGCAACGGAAGAAAGATCGTAAGGCTTCGAATCCTATCGGTTTCTTGCATTTTGAGATATTCAAAATTCGAATCTTCAGCCTCGCTAAAACGCGAGAGTATGACCAGTTTGATTTTAACAATCTATTATGTCCAACCTAGTAACTTATAAACCAATCGGCTGATATGGCTAGTTAAAGTATCAAATGATCCACTAGACTTGCTTGGATCGTACAAATTTCTATTCGTGATTTTTGACGGACAAGTCAATCTCAACATAAGCCGCACTAAAGTCTTTTGGCCGAAGTTAACAAGTGATGTGTCAGCATTAATACTAGTAGACGCGGGCATCGGAGTCCCGGACATAAAAAATGCCGGAAACAGACTGTCTTATGGTAACACTACCTATGCACTAGAATTTGATCGCATTCAATATTATATGTCTTGTTCCCAGAGCGGATAATGCCCCAATGATTTTCTAGAAATAAAGCTTCTATACAATTCTCTTCAAAATAGTCGGGTTTCAGCAATGGATCTCCGTGCCCTCTGTAAGGCCTGATGATAATGCTTGGATTCATTTGCCAGCATTTGACCATGAAGCGCAGCCACTGATGTTGTAATTGTGACAAAATAGAAAGTAATATAGTACATTCCAATTCGCTATCTTGATCTTGTTGGTAATGCTATTGTAGCATAAGTAATTCTAATCAAAATGTGAGATACTCTTCAAGCTCAAAAGTTCGCACAAAAAATGAATTCTACTTTTTTTCCCATATCACCAAGTGCAAGCATCCTTAATCAGAAAATGTATAATGGTCTTGGGGAAGTGTCTTTTATCGGGTGATATCTTAGGGGGAGGGGGGTCAACGATGATTAGATAAGCAATATAAATAATATTGTATAATATATCAGGTGGGTGAGCCTTATAATAAATTGAAATCACCTGATAAAAGACACTTACCTTGTAGGATAGTATAGTTTTGCTTCTCTCAAAAAATGCGGGTTTGACGGGTTGATTAAGCAATAATTACTTTCTATATGTTGATTTCGAGTGATGTTTACGTATCCCATAAATTTCTTGTATGCAATGAAGCATTGTATAAGTATGTGCGCATATCCGTCGGATTCCGGTAATATGATGCCAAACCCAGTAATTCAGTGACGTTGACAGGCTCCGGGAAAAAGTGATGTAAAAAACGCGTAAACTTCTACTAAACTCTTCAGATACAATAAGATGTTGATGGAAAATAAAGCAACCAAAATTTTCGTCCGAATAATTTTTAAATGATTTGTACAAGTAGTTATTAATTACATAAGAGGCTTTAGCATCTGTTTTATGTAATCAGCAGCAATAATGACTTAGTTAAAATTTTGAGTGCACAATTAAGAAACAAGGATCACAATATTCTAAATGAAAATTTGCATCAGTTACCGATTGTAGTATTGAGAGATCCTTTCGCGAGCGATTCTTTTGGATGCCCGTTCATTGAGTTGTCTGTTTCTAGCGGCGAGTCTTTGCGAAAATCGTGTTGCAACACGAGAAATTTGACGTCGTGGCGTTGATGCTGGCGACTGTTGTGATACTGATTGTAGTGGTGCTAATTGTGGTGGTGGTAGTGTTGATGATATTGGATTTGATTGTTGAGGGGGAGGAAGGACGATGAAGCCATTTTGCCTGACTGATGAAAGCGGCATATTATTGTTAATAAAGTTGTTTATAAAGCGATTAAAGTTGTTAGTGTTGTTGAAATCTATAAAGGCGTTTTGCCTGATTAATCGTGGGGGAACAAAATTGTTTGCCATTTTATCTGAATGATTCAAGTTGTTGAGATCTATAAAGGTGTTTTGTCTGAACAAAAAACACTAAGTGATTGACACGATCATAAAATTATAAAATTATACGTGATTGGTTATATACGTGATTGGTTATATACGTGATTATTGGTTATATACGTGATTGATTGATGATTATTGCATTTAACCATTTAACCAAAAAAGGAATAATAATCTTATTGATAATTTATCGTTAATTTTTCGATAATCTAATAATATAACTAAAGATGGGACATTTACAATGCTATCGTACATAATAGTATCATTTCTACACAACTAGCTAAATCCAAATACAAATCCCAAAATTCATCAGATTCAACAAAATTTTTCAGTATCGGTATAAATCAATCCCCTTATTACTCAACCAATTTACCAATTATAGTCTCCGGAGCGTATTTGTCAACCACCTGCGTTGAATTGAATATGCAATTTTGTGCAAGTAAATATCGAGTAAATCGTAAAAAATATGTAATTATAATTAATATATACATACATCTCTTTTATGGAGCATATTGAACTCCTCACTCGCGTCACGTCCGGCGTAAAGAAGGATAGCTTTCTTGCCGCCAGGGTGATCAGGCAAAAATTTGGTAACGTCTAATACTTGTCCATTAACAACTACCCAGCAATCACTGTCTTTATTATGTTTGGAAACGTCAGCAAGTGTGTAAGCTTTGAGTTCCTTTGATTCTTCTTTCTTTACTGGTGGTGCAGGTGAGGGTGCAGGTGTGGATGCAGCTCGAGTTGGTTCAGGAGCAGTTGATGCAGCTCCTTTCTGAGCCCAAGAAATCTCAACGTTAACTTTTTGAGAGCTTGGATCTACAGAAATTCTAGTATCATATGTTCCAAGTTGATGTGAAATTTGATCAAGACGACGATTCGCGGTTTCGATGGAAGACAAATGCTGGAATAAATAGCGAGATGCAGTATCTCCGGCAACACGTCCGTATACTACACATCCCAAGAGAGAAGAGCCACCTAGACGATTCGCACCGTGTACACCACCAGCCAATTCACCAGTGGCGTAAAGTCCCGGGATAACGTTATTTTCGACACTTTTGACTTCAGCGTCAGCGTTAATCTCGACACCACCCTGTTAATTCACAATACATTCTTAATCAAAAAGAAATTGAAAATAAATTCAACTAAAAATAAACATCATAAAAGTATTTACCATAGTATAATGCAGCACAGGACTCATTATAGCAACATTGAATGTGTCTTTTAATGTAAATGGGGGATTATGGAAGAATTTCTTGCCATAAGGATCTTTCTTTCTACCTTCAGCAATGTCATTATAATCGTCAAATGTAGCTTTTAATTGTGCTGGGGAAATACCGATTTCCTTGGCAAGTTCATCTCCACTGTTAAACTTTCTCATCAATCCACGACCGACATAATGTTTGCAATGCCATTCGATTTCTTTTGATGCTTTGCTATTAAGAACAAGACGAACAGGAGTTTTAGTTTTCCATATTTCCCCAGTGACATAATCACGATGACCCAATTCATCACAGAATCGTTTTCCTTCTGCATTCAAAAGAATCCCACCAACACCACGAAGTGCTTCAGCAGCCAAGAATTTAATCTTGGCATCGGGTTCTTTTGGATCGACTAAACCAGTTGGGTGAACCTGAACTTTCTCTAAGTCGATTCCCTTGCCGCCAATTGCAAGAATCATTTTATGACCATCGCCTGTACAATGATCGCCGTTTGTTGTTGGCAAATCATAAATATCTGGACGATATTTCTTGAGTAATGAGTTCTCTGTGAAATCTGCTGCGTATCCGCCTGTTGCAAGAATAACTGGTCCATATTCTATGAATTTTTTACCGTCCTTTTCGTATTCAACACCTACAACAGCATCGCTTTCTTTGATGAGTCTAGTGGCTCGAGCTTTCATAACGATTCGAACCCGATTTGGTTCTTTTTTTGACAATTCTTCCAAAAGCTCCATAAGGGCATAAGTGATTGTCATACCCGGGAACATTTCTTTCCCACGATGAGTACGTGGATGTGAATGCCCTCCTAAACGGGAAACTAGCGATAAATCTAATTTGAATTTGTCCTGAAGCCATTCAACAGCTGAAGCCGAATTTCCCGTCAAGACTTTGATTAGGTCAGGCCGTGCAAGGTTACGTGCAGATTTCGTTGTGTCTGCTGCAAAGGTTTCTACCGAATCTTTAATGCCTTGAGCTGTTCAGATTCAAAGTACAAAATCGTTAATCATTCACGTTCATTATAATAATTGAAAATATCGAAGTTTTATGAGATATATATTTATGGCTAACACTAGATCATCTCGTTATATACACATGTCTTATTGTACCAACTACCAACCTATTTGTGTCCTTGTCAAGGCACCGTTTATTCCAGAGGTGGCCTTTGTTGAGTTACCGCCAAAGAAAGAATTTTTGTCAAGCACGAGCACATTACCACCATGTTCTAGAACGGTATGAGCGGCCGAAAGTCCAGATAAACCACCTCCAACGACAATTATTTGACTGGCCATTTTTTTTAATTAATTTCGGATTTAAAGACACAAATATTAAACTATTCCGAAAAAGGCAAGCTCTTACGTTTGTAGTTTCGGAAACAACAGGGAGAGCTAAGGAAGAAAAAAAACGTTTTTTTTTTTTGGAAAAGCCCTGCTTAAATATAAGAATATAAGATGAGATCAGTTTTTTTGATCGTATGATCGTATGATCGTATGATCATATCAACATCTACAAATTATAAAAGGAAACGATTGATGACGCAAACGATTGTATACATTTCAACAGCTTTTTTTGACTATATTCTAAAATCATGAGTCGTGGTGAGAAAAAACTTTTACTTAATAGTAGACGTGTTAATAATATGGTCTCAATTGGTCTCACTACACAAGGATAACAAAGTTATTTCATAATGGTTTAGGTTTAAGTACTGGATATGACCGTCACATTACGATTTTTTCGCCAGAAGGGCGACTTTATCAAGTTGGTAGGGAGACATTAGTTTATATGCTTATCGAAAGGTTCTATCAACCTATTGATGCGTATGTATATCATGACAGAATACGCATTTAAAGCGATATCCAACTCGGGAATAACGTCTGTCGGGGTTCGCGGTAAAGACAGTGTAGTCATTGCGACTCAGAAAAAAATTCCGGTATGTGATGTGACATTGCGAGAGATTGCAATATCGAATTGAATCAAGATAGATTCGTATGTCGTATGTGTCTATAATTTGTAAGATTGGCCACGCACACATATAACAATAGGATAAGCTGCTTGATCCTGCGACCATGACACATATATTTCAATTGACACCATATATTGGATGTGTTATGACTGGATTGATTGGTACTATCTATAATAAAGGATAATATTTTGTTTGGGAATTTTTCTCCACGAGTAGAATTTCTTAGCTCATTATTATTTACTTTTCTTTATAGCTGATGCAAGAGCTCAAGTGACACGCGCACGTTCAGAGGCTGCAGAATTTCGCTATAAGAATGGATACGAAATTCCAACTGATATGCTCGCAAAACGCGTTGCTAATATCAACCAAGTTTACACTCAACACGCTGCTATGAGACCGCTGGGTGTATGTAAGTCTGAAGAATTAATGAAATTCATGCACGTTGATAATCAACCCAAACCTAATTTCACCCTCGATTCTTGTATTAGCAATGATTTTAATTGGCTACGACGATGAACGAGGTCCACAACTTTTCAAAAGTGATCCTGCTGGCTTCTATTGCGGATTCAAAGCCACCGCAGCTGGAGCTAAGCAACAAGAAGCGCTGAATCATTTAGAGAAAAAATTAAAAAAAGATCCAGCTTTGAATACTGATGATTCCATCGAGGTATTTTTTGCTTCAATTGAACTTAATTTTTATTTTCGTCATAATGTCACTAATAGTAACAATTCTTTTCAAAGCTGGCCATTACTACTCTTTCGACAGTCTTATCTGTTGATTTCAAAGCGACTGAGATTGAAATTGCACTCGTCACTCATGACAATACAAAGTTTAGAAGTTTATCCGAGTCGGAGATCGATTATCATCTACAACGTATAAACGAGAAGGATTAATTAAGTTGACTGATTATTTATTGAAATCCTGTTTAATAAGGAATAGACAGCAAGACCAATGAATGGTAGTTATTATTAATATAATATCAATTATTATTTGTATTATTTTAATTTAATCATTTCAATATTCTTTTCCAAATCCCGTCGTTGTTCGGTCCACTTTTCAATCCGTTTCCTAAATAAGTTAAATTGAAATAATTAAGTTAATTTATGTTATACAAATGTGATTCACGATGAAATTTTTTGTCTAAATAAACGGAATAGATGTTTTACTTGTCTTTTTCTTTAGCCACGTTTGGAGCTTTCTCAACATATTCTGGTTTTCTTTGTAATTCGTTGAGACTTTCAATGTCATTATTTATTTTCTCCAATTTTTGCATTAGCTTTTTTATTTGCTCCTCTTTCGATACTGATATTGTTGGTCCTCCGCTTATTTTCCAAAATTCTAGAATGGCTTTCATTGGTAAATGTATTTTGAGATTTGGCGTAATTGAGCTTGCTGCTGAATTTTTCAGTAATGATTCATTGGCATTTCCATCCTATTGAATTTAAGATTATTATTATTATTATATTGTTGGTATTTTAAAAAAATGTTCTTTAATTTACCCGTCCATCAATAATCGCAATCGAAGAGGCGCCGATAAACGCACTAATGTCGTCCAAGTACTTATAAATCGGTCCTTGGCTGCTCATCAAATCATCCTTGTCAGACCATATAACGAAGGGTAGTTTGTGACCAAGAACCACATGATTGTTTTGTCGTAACGAGCGAGAGGCATGGATTACTTGTAGAACCGTCTGCCACCAATATTGAAAATTTTATGAATTCATTAGGTTCAATTGAGTTAAGCCAAGTTAAGAAGACTGACCTGCATATCTTGTTCAATCTTTTCGTCTCTAAGGATAATATAATCTTTAGATTTTGGATATCTCGCAAGCATTATACTTTCAGGATAAGATTTGATTTGTAATATACGACAAAGATGTTGCCACAATTCCTATGCAAAATATAGGATTTAACATAAGCAAATGAATATTGAATTTCTAGATAACTATCATTTACCTCAGAAATAAAGGGCATAAATGGATGCAAAAGACGAAGCGAAGAGTCAAGACAAATTTCCAAAACACGAAGTGTAGTTTTTTGGCGCTAAGATTAAACCATTTTTTAGTAGTCCAACAACTTTATAATCAAAAATGCTTACTTCTATACCTACCGGTTCATTGACCTCCATTCTATTATTATAAAGCACAGGTTTGGAGAACTCGAGGTACACATCACAAAGATCCTCCCAAATAAATCTTCGAATAGCATCTGTCGCTTCATAAAGTTCATGGTCATTAAAGCCACGCTCACAACGGGAAACGGTATAAGCCAACCTCGATAAAATATATCGATCCACCAAAGACAACATATTATCGGACACATCAAACGCCGCAATAGATTCGACACTTGTTTTGTGGTTTAACAGCTCGAATTGTTGCAGAGAAAATTTAAAGAGATTCCATATTTTATTGCAGAAACTCCTATTTGCAGCGATATTTGACAGGTCAAGATTGATTTGGCGTGTCTGAAAGAAAACTAGAGAAGATTATTGATTTTACCAAAAAATAAAACCTTCAAATAAAAAGAGTTATTATGTACTTGATGTGTCGAAGAGACCAAAGTAAATCGAAGTGCGTCAGCTCCATTTGCTTCTATCCCATTCGGATATTCTTTTGACAAAAGCGCGGCACTTCTCTCAATTTCATGAGTTGCGAGATTATTCACATATAAAGCTTTTTGCATTTTTTCAAGAGTGATGCCATCAATCACATTAAGAGGATCAATTACATTCCCGAGAGATTTCGACATTTTTCGACCTTGAGAATCGCGTACCTGCAAGCAATACGAGTTTTAGGTAAATATTACATAGAGAAATCAACACAAAACTTAAAAAGCCACTCTCACCTCACAATAATAATGACTCATACCATTGCATGCAAAAGAATTACATTGAACGGGGGTTTACCAGTGAAATATGTACAGAGTATTGTCATTCGAGCTACCCAGAAGAACAGGATATCAAAACCGGTCTCGATCATCGAGGTTGGATAATTATCCTAAACAGCAACAATTAAGAATATTATTACTCTATATTTGGTTCAATAGAATTGAAAGGATACTTTATTATTACCGGAATAATGTTATCTCCCGTCCAATTCAATGCCGATAATGGAAGTAAAGCAGAAGAAAACCAAGTATCTAAAACATCTTCATCCTTTATATATATACGAAAAATTTTCAGTAAATTTTGCGAAACTATAAACCTCATCTGAGATATGTGTCAATAAAATTACTTGTTTCGAGCTATATTGTGTATCAAGGGGAATGTTGTTTTGACGCATATAATTTTTAATACGTTTTTCAGCATCAGCTTTTGAACTAGCGGCAATCCATATATCATTTCCGACTGTGATTTAATTGAAAAGAATTTTATCAGAATCAGTGAATATAATCAAAAAGGATTGAATTGCCACCGTTGTAGAAATATTACCGATATTTTTAATATCACTGGAAAAAGTGATATGATAGACGGGAATCGAATGTCCCCACCATAATTGTCGCGAAATACACCAATCCTGTATATTTTCTAAAATATAATTAATGATAATAAATCATAACAGCCCACAAAAAATACAGAACATATATACTAAATACCTAGCCATCGATTCCATTCCTCGACGTGATAACCAGGCTTAAAAACGATATCACCCTGTTCAGCAGCTCGTAGAGCTTTATCTGCCATTTCTTTACATCGAATATACCTATTAATTAATTAAACAATATCGCGACTATCATCTATTAACAGTTTCGTCTCAGGTATAAAAGAATAATTCTTACCATTGTGGCTGTAATAATGGTTCGATTATGTCGCCTGTTCTTGAGCACAAAGCGACACGCATCGAATGATTATTTTTACCACGGTAAAGGCCTAATTCAGAAAGTCTATTTATTATCTGTTCACGGACTTCAAATCGATCTCTATTCTGAAGAGAAATGAAAGATTAGACGAGTAAAAAAATAATAAAAAGAAACTTGAGACCCACTATGAATTCCGAGACACCGCAATTTTCATTAAAAGTTCCGTTCTTATTTAGGATATTGATTATAGGGAGATTATGTCGACGAGCACATTTATAGTCATTGGGATCATGTCCAGGTGTGATCTAAACGTTATGGTATTTTACAGAGAATAAGAATTACAGAAAATATGCAATTTGTAAAAATATCCCGTATTAATCAATACCTTCACAGCCCCTGTACCAAATTCCTTGTCTACTAAAATGGAATCACAAACTATAGGTAGTCGTTTTTTTGAAAAAGGATGGATAATCTCTTTTCCATGTAACGACTATAAAGTATGTGACAGTTGTATTAAAAAGCAATAAAATAAAAAATTAAAATTAAAAGCCAAATACTTGATATCGTGGATCTTCAGGATGAACAGCTACTGCAGAATCTCCCAATATTGTCTCTATTCTGGTAGTCGCAACTATTAACTCTTGGTAATTTCCCGAGTTATCCACAATGGGATAAGCGAATTTATGAAGTACACCGACTTCAACTCTAAATTGATATTTAAGCATAAATTGATTAATAGAATTTTTTATAGATAAATAATAATAATAATCGCTTTACCCTTTATCGCGTCGAGGTAACTTAAGAAACGTGCGTTTATCGATAGTTTGATAATCTACCTTTGCGATAACAACAAACGATATTAAAATTATTGGACATAAATTTATATAATAATCAATAATAAAAGACTTTTACTTCAATATCAGAAATGACTGTTTCCAGCGCACAACACCAATTAACAAAACGCGTATCTCTATACACCATCCCGTCTTCGAAGAGTCTTATAAACGCGTTAGTTACTGCTTTAGATCTAGGCTCGTCCATGGTGAAGAACAGTCCTTTCCAATGCAGTGAAGCGCCAAGTCTTTTCTAATGACAAATATATGAGTATTTAGTTAGTTATATTTGATATGTATTTTTGGATAATTTATTTTTTTAAGTTTTACCAGTTGTTCAAAGATACGATCACCATGAGTCTTACGCCAAGTCCAAACTTGCTCTATGAATGCTTCCCGACCAAGATCATGACGCGTCAACTATATGTACGATCCGTATTTTTTTTTATATAACTATAACTTATTAATCTCTACGAATTTATAGAATTGACTTTATATTTACTCGTACCTTATTCTCTTTAAACAGTTTTTGCTCAACTACCGATTGAGTGCCTATACCAGCATGATCAATCCCAGGTATCCAAGATGTAGGGTATCCGGACATACGACGCCATCGCACAATGGCATCCTTTCATATATTTATACAAAAATTCGATTTTATTTTCTCATTTATTAAAAAGTCTTATCTGTAATCACTTTACTAATATATATATATACTTGTATACTAAATGTCAATGCATGTCCTATATGTAAGTTTCCGGTCACATTAGGTGGAGGCGTGAGCATGACAAAGTTATCCGATACATCGGAATTAGGTACATTCGATTTTTCAAAAAATCCTTATAATAATAAAATTATGATTTTTATATTTTTTAAGCGGTCTCTGTTATTACATAATTTTAATTATCACACGCATACCTTTTGTCTCCCACCAATTATACCATCCTTGTTCGATGATATTCTATTTTCTCGATAAAAAACCGATCATTTTCATATTTTCTTACAATTGAATATTTTCCTTAAAAGCTTGCTACTTACAGGTTCATATTGCTTGGAAAGATCTCGAATAGGTTTTGAAGCAAACGTGCGAGAACTTATTACTCGATTGGGTGTTAAAAAAGAAACTCTTTTATAATAAATTTTATTAGAATTAGTAATTAGGTTCTCCCAAAACATTATTTCGTCGCGCAAGTTTAATAAAATTCTAAACGCGATAATGTCATTACTATTAAATTGTTTAATGAGTCATTTTTGGTCACGGTATTGAGAATTACTATTAGTACCAAGAAAACCTGGAATCACTTATTTTAGCAAATATATGTAGTATTAGCAAGGGCGAAAAATAATAGATCCTGGAATGCGAGGTGTATTAGTTTTTTTTAGAAGGAAGTCACAATGGATTCTTAAATATATACTAATAAATAAATCATCAATAGATTATTCCAAAAAATAAATTTGTTTCTTAAAATAAAGATAATTTATTCCTCCACGCCAAACACTTCCTTTCAATCTTTTGTAAACTTTCCATCACCTCTTCTAATCGCGGATCTAACGACCTCACGGTTATTTCATCTAGAATGGTTGTAAGTTTATCTTTATATTTACTACAAAATTATAAAGTAAAAAAAATATAATTTCATTATTCTAATTTAAAATTATTAAAACAAAAATAAAAGATTATAAATACCACAATTTATGCGGTTGTTTATGTGTCCCCAATATCCCACCAAGTTGAACAAGTTTTGTGGTAGTTGGTGTCGTAGTGGCCCCTGCTTGAAACTGAAAAGCATATACAGAAGTAACGATCTCGGAACCTTTCACGTGGAAATCTATTGCAATACCCTCGGGAAGTGAAGAGTCAAACATCTAAACATAGAATATTCAATCAATTTTCTGCATCGAATCCGATATAATAAGTAAAGAAAACACAGTAAAAAAAACACATACTTGAGCATCACATATTTTATATGGAAAGTTCTTTCCTTCGCTTATGTCTATCAGCGCATTCCTGCTGTTTGTGATGTACTTTAACGCAGTTTCTAACATCTGCGTTGTTTCGCAATTATATTAAATAAAAAATAATAAAATAAAGGGCAAGAATGTCAATGGAGTTTTTTCCTTCAATACCTCAATCGCGCTTATCTTTGTAAAAGGCTCAAGAATGGAATCAAGTGCGTCCAATGCTATTTTAATGTAGTTTTGTGTATCACCGATCTATATAATTTAAAATCGTATTCTTGCAAAGATTAACAATATTTGAATTATCGTACTTGAAAATTTTTATTAATACCTGTTCAACGAAAAAAGGTTTTAGTGGATTAATGGAGACTTTAAGTGAATTTCCGCGATTATAATTCTGCAATTTTATTTGTAGTTCCTTTTTAAACAAAGAAATTGAATCAATCTTTGAAAAATTATATTAACAATAGCATCATTAATGTCATTCCAAAATACCCCTTTGATTATCTCGCTTCCATTTAAAGTGATGTATCCTTTGAGTGCGTCATTACTATTTATTTATTTATTTATTAATTAATTAATTAGAAGTCAGTGAATGTTAGATGAGGTAGCATAGATAGTTGCTAAAAAGAGAAACTGAACTTATTAGAAGATATTGCCAAAGTGGAATTTCCCGAGAACTCTAGAAATTGATTTGATTTAATTGACAAGAGATATATTATATTTTGTCAGGAACCAATTTTTGCCGACCATGCTCTTGGAAACTCAATAGTTCTTCACACTTCTATTTTAAATAAAAATAAAAATCTTAGTATTAAGAAACCAGAATTCGAATTTCTTTTTTATATGATCATTACTTTTAGTCCTCTTTTTAAGTCCAACACCACATTGGGGATTTGAGAATTCAATAGCCATTCTGCTTCTCTAGTCTAAATTAAAGCAATGGTATACATTTATAAATGACTGGAAAGCTTTAACTTGAAACTTATTTGAAAAAATTGGATGACCAGAGTATCAAGTTCTTTTTGTAATATCGTATGCGTATCTTCTTCAACGTTAAACATCTTGGATATATCTATGTAGATTCTTGGACCTATATTATGCTCTACCAGGTTTATGAAATTATCCCGATTCATCAGTTAACGTTGGCCGCTGTTAGATTTTGACGATATTTTTATAATTTGGAATTACATACACCCTTGACTGAATTCAATACATACACTAATTTTCATTATTTGAGCAGGGAAGCTATAATTATAAGAAACATAAGCATGTTGTTAAGTGATTTTAGCGTTGAGATATTAGTAGACGGAGAGCCATTGACAGAGTACTCGGCAGAAAATAGCTCAGTAAGTTATTAGAATACTTGGCTCTAAAGTATTTAGCAGTAAAAGCACCGAGATTTACTAGTTTCCTCGAATATGGGCACTTCGAACAATAGGTTCTTACTACCGGAAATTCGTTCTATTACAAAAAACCCGAGTATCGTGTACTAGAGAAAAGGTATTGCGATATCATATGAGTAATAAAAGCTATCTCAGTAACTAATATTTTTTCCCAATGTCTCTGATAAATTTGAAAAGCACACAAAATTATTACGTGGCTATACCATCACCTGGCACTCAATTCACGGTTCGATTATCTGCAGCATGTGCTACTCAAGAAGAGCCAATAATGGCGTTTTTATATGTGGACAGAATCAACGATTTCACTCATATTGCGTTGACTGATAAAGGATCGAAGATAAAACAATATTTCTGGAATGACGAACGCGATGTAAAATATGCTCTTCAATTCGGAAAGTATCGATATCCGCTGGAACCACCTCCAGACCCTAATCTACCTATCTACACACCAACTCATATACCCGGGAAGAAAATGCGTGCCACTTCTAGAGTTTTACCACACAATAACGTGCAAGGAGCATTGGGCACAATCTCTGTGTACTTTTATCGTGCAAGACAAGTATCCAGGATGGTTGACATTCCACCATTTCGAATAAAGTCATCTAATATTACAGAGGCTCATAGGACAAAAGAAGGTATTTCGGAGCAGATAGGATTTAAGCCCTTTGACCTTGAGACTCGTGAAATGGTGCCTATCTTATGTCAATTGGAAGCTATTGATGATCATGCTATTGTCGCTTTGCACATTCATTATCGGTCGAGGGAATGGTTGATGGAGCATAACATTATACAGATGCAACCTATACCGGAAATCCTGAGTGCCATGGCACCGCCTTCATTCAGAATAAGCTTAAAGAGGCCAGCACCTAAATCGGATGAAGCATTACAAGATAGTAATATTAGATTTAAAATTCCACGAAGAATTAGTTATAATCCCGAAGAAATAAACAACAATATTGCTAATAATAATAATAATAATAATAATAATAATAATAATAATAATAATAATAATAATAATAATAATAATAATAATAAT
>CAJVPL010001364.1:0-14538 GCA_910591945.1 Ambispora gerdemannii | reverse complement strand
AATTTATATAATTTTGAATGATTTTGTATGGTGTTTTTAAGACGTAATATCTCCGCATCTAGTGAATCAAATTCAATAATTTTGATATAATTGGATGCATCTTGACTAGATCTTCTAATGGTACCAAATTCATTCAATTTGGTCCACTACATATGGAGATATTTGCATTTTTTTAAACTGAATATTTTTTCTTCGTCTTTCGTCGCCAGGTTCGAAGTTTATCGCAATTCTGCTAGTATTTTAAATTTCCGATGATTCATGTAATGTATTATAAATATGAATATATTATAAATATTATTTAACATTCAATCTGTAATATCTTATTTAATAAAATTTATACACATCATTTTTCTATTTAAAAGTACTACTATTATTCATATTATTAGACTAATATATTATTAAAACTATGAAAAACTAACAAGAGTAATCTTAAAGTTTATTACAAAATATATATCAAAATTCTTGGATCAGAATAAAGAAAAGAAAATTTTTTTTCTAATAAAATAAATAGAATAATTCTATATCTTAAAAATACATATATTTAATACAAAAAATAATATCAAAAAAAAGAAAAATTTTTGGTTTATCTAAAGATTTTAACATTAAATAAAGAGAAAACAATTAAGTAAAAATTAAAATTTATTTTTTTTACATATTTTATATATAAAACTATATCTAATTTATTATACAATATTATATCCACATTCTTAAGATCTTTGATTTGCAAAGTTATTATTTGATCTTCTTCTTATAGACTTGATAATTATATTATTCTGTTATTATTATAAGATTAATAGTATCTTATAAATAAGTCTTATATTGAATTAACAAGTTTGAGACAAAAGAATTCTTAAATTTTTATCTTAAACTTTAAGATTATTGGACTCTTGACAAACAAATTTTGAAGATGGTTATTTTAAAAATAATGCATAAAGCACTTTGTGAAGATATAATTAGTATTACTTTAATATTTAATAAATGAATAAATATAAAAAATAAATAATTATTAGAGATAATGATTATTACTTTAAAAGAAAAATTATATGTGTAAAAAATAATAAATATTAGTATAGAAAGAGAATTTTATATTGAAGTAATAGAAAAAATAAAAGTTATATTTAATGAGCTAAAAAATATAAAAGTAAAGATCTTTGTAGTTGTGACAAGTAGTACTAAATTATATGCAGCATTCAGATATTTTTATTTAATTTTATTCATTCTGATTTATTTTTATTAATATTAGATTATTAATTTAGATAAAGATTAAGACTCACAAACTAAAATATTGTATTTTTATTATGTTTTATTCACCAACTTAATCTATGCATCGAAAAAGTATTCAAATAATTAACTAATTTGAAAACTATAATGAATTAAGAAATTCAGTTGGTTATTTATTTCAGGAATATGAATAACAAATACTTTATTGCAAAATTATATGATCAGCAAAAAATAATATATAACAAATATTATAAAATAGTCATTAACTCAGTGAAATAGCTACTATACAGTAACAAGTTTATTATAAACTCAACAAGTCTTGCAGGTGTATATAATTAATTTTTTTATATTATATATAATTTAAATTTTTATTAACTTTTATTATTAGATTTTGGTAATTAATTTTTAATTATTATATATTCAAGTCAATGATGAACTGGCAAAAATTTACAATAATAATCATAATAATGTAACAAAAAAATAAAATCAGTTAAATCGAAATATTTTGCATAACTTTGAAGATATTCTCTTTTTTTTGATAGTTTTATTCATTAATAGTATCATTTTTATATATTAAAATCTTAGTAATCATTATTATGTTCAATTTCAGATAAATATATGAGTAATACAAAACACATATTGTATTACATATGATCATTTATGCAAAAATCAGATGATAATTGTTATACTATATAAATATCATATAAAAGAAAAATTTATTCATGTTTTATTATATTACAGCTTTTTAATCAAAAAGTTAAGATGAAAATATCCATACTACTTGAGAAGAAAGAGCTCAAATTCTTCTTTCTCTTTAAAATAGAACATTACAAGACAAATAGCAAAATCAAAAAATATTGACCTCTCAACAGTTTCCGTATTAATAAAAAATAAAATAAAAGATACTTTTTTGAAGATGTAGCAAAACTGGGTTGAATACACATCATAAATGAATCAATAAAAAAAAATCAGCAACTTTATTATTTCCTGTAGGTATTCACCCATCGTCAGAAGCTCAAAATATTTATGATATGATGATAATATTAATATTTCAATATCTACTATTCATTAGGTACTTTGAAACAATGAAATAGTAGCAAAAATCTAAAAAAAACTTTATCTGAGCGAAGAACATCAAAAACATTTGTTGAAATTTGCATAAAAGTACAAAAATTAGACTATCAGAAACTGGCCAAAGGTAACATAATTAGATGAGTCAAATTGAGTCTGATGCCAAGTAGCATTATTGGAAATGTTTAAATAAACTGTTAAATTATTTCTATATTACCTCTATCATGAAGTTTAGAAAAGTAGTTGATGATGATATATGTTTCTTTGAATTTTGTGGTGTTTGTGGCTTTTGTAAGATCAATGAGATCATGGATATCAAAGTATATTGACAAATACTTCATTAAGATTTTATGTATACAATCAAGAAACATAAGTTTGCTATTAAATAGATTATTTTCAAACAGGGTAACAATTCTAAACCTATGGCCAAATTGACAAATGACAGTTTAAAAACAATAGGGCAAAGGTACTGTATTGGTTTTCGAATTTCAGATTTAAACTCCATTGAACACTTGTGAAATAAGATTAATTATTGTCTTCAGCATCTCTCTGAGCAAATTTTGAAAAAGGATGACCTATGGAATAAGTCCAATAGGTTTGGCTAGAAATTGATATTGAAACTTGTACTAACCTAATTCACTCTATGCTGAAAAAAAGTTCATAATGTCATTAAGAGCGAGGTGATTATATGAGATGGTAGGGGTAGAATCCTATCTAATATTAACAAAAACAAAAAAAAATCTAATATAAAAAATGTAATTTAATATATTGTATTCGCGTTGTGTTAAAAAAGAATATAAGTAATGCAACAGGCCAAATCGAATAAAGATATTATTTGCAAAGTATTGGACTTATGAACCCATGATATCTAAAAATAACACTATTAACGAATAAAAACCATAAAAAAAAAGGATATTTTTCAAGTTGCACGAAATATTTTGATTTAACAGATTGTAATTTTTTGTTGGATTATTTATGATCGCCACTGTAATAATTTATCGTGAACGCGTTCGGGTTCGGGTTAATGTGGGTAACGTAAAATCAAAAAATCGCACTTACTTTCTTTTCTAGCTGGCACGTTCGGGTTATATTAGAATTGCATCACGTTCGAGTAATATTAAACTGAAAAATCATAACAGTACAGTGGCGATCAAAAGTAATGCAACACAAAATTTAATACGTAAAATTAATAAATATGATACATGTACATTTACAATTATTAAACACAATTTCGAGATAAATATGCGAACTCACACAATGAGTGTTGCATTTCTTTTGATCTTTTATTCAAGAAATCAAATGATAAGTAATGCTATACAGAAGTCGCAAAATAAACAATTGTTTTGTTTATCTTTTTTTTCCTTAAACTATGTTACAATAAAAAACAAACATCAAAACGTCATACGGCTCTTGAAGAAAGAGCCGAAATAATCGTTTCACTTCAAAATGGGTACACAACAAGAGAAATAGCAAGAACTCGTAAAATTAGTCCTTCCACTGTCTCACGTATTAATAAAAAATGGCGTGAACAACGCATTTTAAATGATATAAGTAAGTCTGGTCATCTGCGGTTATTAAATGACCAGTTAGAAAGAACAACAGTCCGTCTTATTACATCCCGTGACTGTTCCACTTCCATTGCCGTCTGAAATCGTCTTCACGAAACTGAAAATATCCAAATTTCAGAGCATACCATTCGTCGTACACTAAAAAAGAATGATTTAGTAGCGAGAATAAAACAAAAAAAAACTATACCTGAAGCCTGAACACCAACAACATCGTCTTGAGTTCGTCAAATAATACAAAAACTGGACCTATGAAGATTGGTCAAAGATAATCTGGTCCGATGAATCTAAGTTTCAGGTTTTTGGATCTGATGGAAAACAGTACTGGTACTATTGGAAAAGAACAGATGAGTCATTGAAAAGTCATCACATTAAACCTACGGTAAAATTCGGTGGTGGGAAAGTAATGGTATGGGGTTGTTTCACCTTTCGTGGCGTTGACAACTTTTATAAGATTGATGGGAACATGAATGGCGCATTATATCGACAAATTCTCGAAGATCTTATGAATACTATCGAAGAACACGGGGGTTTGCTATCAATGAGTTCATTTTCCAACAATCCCAAAGCAAATTTGACAAAAAAGTGGTTCGATGATAATAATATTGCTGTTTTAGATTGGCTGGCACAATCACCCAATCTAAATCCAATCGAACATTTATGGAATGAAATAGATCGTTGTCTTCCTGTGTCAATTTCTGATACGGAAGACTTATGGAAAAAATACAGCTGGTTTGGGAGGAAATTGATGTGGATTATTGCACGAATTTAATTCGTTCTATGCCGGAAAGGATTTGTGACGTAATAAAAGCACATGGTGGTTATACTAGATGGTAGTATATCGGGTATAGTTAAAAAATAAAAAAAAATACAATGTTTTTATTTTATATTGAGGGTTATACAAATTATATTAAAAACGAGCAAATATAATGCAACACTAAAAATTGAATAAATGTTGCGATTGTGACATAATTGGCTTAATAGTCCACGTTGAATTTATTATATTTAAAGTTATTTGCATATACTTAATTAAATCTATCAACTATAATTTGATGTTCTCAAGTTTGTAAAGATATCGCGATTTAACAATTTTCAATTTTGCGTTGCATTACTTTTGATCGCCACTGTACTTACGTACTCTTTTTTCCAGCCAACACACTAAACGAAGCAGTTTCAGGATATGTTATATGTTGTAGAACACCTTGTTTTTCAATAGACAAATAATCATATTTTCCAAGTGACATAACTACATGTCCGGGCGTCCGTCCAATCTTCGGACATGGACGCAGACGGTCCGGTCCGGTCCGAGTGACAAACACTGCGTATCGGTATCCGTATGTGAAATAGGTGCACATGCAAGCTTCTATGCGAACGCAAAAATCATTGTTTGCTACGTAAAGTATATATTTTTTTTAAACAATTGCGCGATGGTACTTTAAATTCTTTATTTAGTTACAGCATTCGCTTTATAATCTTTATAAAGTCACAGGTTTCTAATGACTTAGGACAAACCAGAGTATCCAATTTATGGCAATGTATTTAGCCGCTATATAATCGGTTTTCTCTACTAAACAAAAACTTAGATATTTATTATGTTTAAAGGTTGGTTGACCGATTGAGAAGCAGTGTATATGAATTACAAGTCTTGATGCATGAATAGAAAAAATCCCATAGATACACATTGTTTAAAATTTATTAAATAGAAAATTGTCTAAATACTGTATCTTTAAAAGAATAGATATGAAAACCTTATTCAATCTCAAACTATTTGTAATATATCATATATAATATATATATCCGTATTTGGTATAATAAATTTTTAAAAGTTGTTGAATTATGATATCGATTTAGATGTAAGATAGACTTTCATTTCCTGGCAGGTATTACCAAGTTTAAAAACGGTTTTTAGCGGTTTATTTGGCTCCACTAGTTCAACCTCATACTTTTCAAATAAAGACACCATCAACATCTTAAGTGCAGCCACAGCTACATGTTTGCCCGGACAGAACCTTATGCCGCCACCGAATGGTATAAAACTATTCTTTTCAATAGTGTCTTTTCCCTTCAAAAAACGTTCAGGAATAAATTTTTCAGGTTCTTGCCAGTGCGCTTTATGTATATGTATTCCAGCAATATGCGCAAATATCAATGTGCCAGCTTTAAATTTATATCCAGCGATTTCGTCGTCATTTGACATTTCTTTGAAAAGGATTGCGACAACATTTGACAGTCTTTGCACTTCTTTAATTACTGCATCGGTATAAACGAGTTTTGCGAGTGTGTCGTAAGTGATGTTCGAACGCTCATTGCCGATAACCTGATTGAATTCTTGAAGTAGACGCGTTTTTACTACTGGGTTTTGGCAAACGTAATAAATTATATAGCAAAATGTTGTTGAAATCTACATATATAAAATCTTTTCAATTAATTACATTTTTATTTTTTCAGAGAATAATTAGTTATTCTAAAACTTACTGTTTGAATTCCACCAATTATGACTTCAAGAAGATTGGCTCTTATTTCATCATCTGTTAAAGGTCTCATTTCTTCCATACGGCTAGATTTAAAATTTTCATCTCGTAATGTATTAGTTATCAATAATTCTGTAAGAATATCATGCTGTAATGGTGATTTGATTGGCGAGTTTTCAATCTCATGTCGTCGATCTGCAATTATTTTGTTGATGTTCTTATCAAAATTTTTTATATCATTCATGTACTTCTTAGTGTATTGACGGAATCCGGGAAGATAATGTCTCACTGCGTATGGCAAAAAATAATAGTATTGTAGTATCCATGTCCATATATTTGTTTGTTCGACGAAATCTTCTAGTTCATTTACGGAGGTTCCTTCAAACTCATGCTGTTTATGATTATCTGGTGCAATTGAATTATAGAAAATTGCTAAAGAGTAAAATTTTTTTCCGGTTGCAGACTGTAATATAAGGTCATTAGTGAAATGCGGCATCCACTCTACGAAATCGATTGGTGCGCCGGCGCCAAGTTTATCCCAATAGGTTTCAGCTTCTTGAAACAAAACTTTAATATTAGAAAGAAAGTTATGCAGGAAATTTTGCGAAGACATCGCATGCATGAAAACTCTTCGATGAAAACGCCAGGAATCAAGATCCATGTTGAAAGCAATTCCGTGATTTTGTAAACCTAATTCGGTTAGTCCGTCATTTTGAGAACCCTAATATAAAGTAAATCATAGAAGACATGTTAGAAAAAGAAGAAATGCAATTCATAGAGCATTTTGAAAGTAAAAGAAAAGGTATCAACGTACTCTATTAAAATAATTAGTATCTTTGGAAGGATGCATCATTTTTTCTACAAGATCTGCGCGGCAAAGATAAACATTTCGTTCCGATCCGGAATATACTTCAAACACATCGCCATATTTCGCTTGCATTCGCATTAGAAACTTTGCTGGATTAATACCCATCTGAAGAAGGTTGCCAAATAATGGGATTGGAAGAGGTCCTGGTAAAGGTGATAGACGAGCAAAATAATGATAATAGTATCTAGCAATGTAAACACCAATTATTAAAAAAATAGCTTTCATGAAGTCTGAATACGCAAGTAATATTGCCATTGCTTTTAATTAATAATTTGAAATATTATTATTCAAAAGGAAGAACAATTTATTGCTTTCTGTCACTTTTTCGCGACATTTATAGGATATATATAGTTCTGTGAATAATATAGACGTGACGTGCAGGCGTCATTTATTAAAAAAAATAGAAATTCATCCGATAAACCTTAACGTTAACGCCATTAATAGAACTTTTATCCGATAAATAACTCTTCTAGCCAATCAAAATGCTTAAGATCAAACTCTACCCCATAAAATATTAACTGCACTAAGGTACAGTATTTGTTTACAGTACATGTGTTTTTTTTTTTTTTTTTTTTTTTGACATTCGTAAAATCTGAAGGCGTCCAACATCCCAGCAACCACAATCCCGACAACCCATAAATTCAACAACCGAAATCCCGAATGCACGAAATCCTGATAGTTCAAAATCCTGACAATTAAAATCATAATATTAGAAAAAGTAAACACCAATACCAATGTGAACTTGTCTATGCAATGCATATCGATTTAATGTTAAGATTTTAAATGGCGGGATGCCGTGAATTCGAACTGGATCCGTAAAATCAACCAATACTATATAAAGTTAGAGATTCGCACTGTGTAACCAAATCAAAAACTGTAAACAAAGTGAGCATATATCAAAATAGAAATTTTCCGATAAAAAAGAGGTCCTTGCACGTAGCATAACGGAATGTGCCAAACATAATTGTTCTATACGTACGTATAACGATATCATTTTTCAAGTTCTGACAAGATATTTGAGAATAACACTGATTATCGTTATCGTTATGTAATGCAATGCATCATATCGTCTGACTAAAAAAACTTGATCGATCGATCAAGTTTTTTTAGTCAGACGATTTTCACCAACATCAATTTTGTCCATCACTGTGCATTACCGTTACGTATTTACCATACGTACTTGGATACACCGACGTGTAAATCCTATTGTAAACAATACATGTATAAATTCAATAGAATCTGCACGTCGTCGGTATATCGAAAGTTGACTGTATTATTCATCGGTTTGACCTGAGCAAAGTATTTTATGGTTCCTGCTTTGACTGAAGCAAAGCATGCTGCAAGAATAGGTTGCCAGCAGGTGGTTACAAACTTTAGTGATTTACTTTCAGAATTATTAGAAAGAAAACTTGCAGGCAATCGTGTTTCTTCATATTGCAGCAAATCATTGTAATCTGTCCCTGAATTTATAATCTGTCTGAATCAATGTGATTCTGCTGTATTCCCTTCTATAGTATAGGTTTGTTGCAAAACTTATGATCATAAGTCGTACATGTATTTGTTTCAGGGGGATATACATATATGAATCTCAGAGAGTTACGATATATGTCGTAACTAGTCACAACTTATGTCATAGCTTACATACGACGTAGTTACGGTAGTTATGTCTGCACCCTAGATGTTTTGACAGTGTCTTTAAGAAAATGTATGTTTTCTGCTTAATAGTCTTAGAAAGAGAAAATTGGCATCCTTAGTTAATATTTACTTTATAAAAAAAAGCAACCACGTAAGATCCACAGAAAATTCAAGGAATGGTATGGAATGGCACGGCATGGTACGTACAAGCACGGGAACGTGACAAATTCTGTATACGTAAATATGTTTTTGGTACGGTTTTTTAGCACGAAACCACGCCATAAGTATGGACTGTCAAATTCGTGCTATTTCTGTGTTAAAAAACTATGACCGTGTTTATGTATACGAAATTTGTCGCGTTTCCTGTACTATTTCGTCATATTCCCTATTATAGGGTGGAAGAGAATCTGCAGTTGTACCATAACTCCCTGTACATGAACGACAGTAGCTCTCCCCATTTTCAAATCAACAAGATCTAATCGTTCTGGTAAATCCCTCGAATTGTAAAAAAAAGAGTAAAGGTAACTCAGAATATTAATTCACAGATATGCGATGTATAAAGCAAAGTTAAAAGACTTCTTTTTTGCACGGTGGTAGCAAAAAGTATAAACGAAATATGAAGGCCAAATGACATACACACCCCTACAATTTATGAATTTGTTATTTTGGAACCCGATATCTCGACATCTAATGATCCCATTCGAACACAGATATCACCATTAGATTCGTATAGTCGAGGCGAATCTAATGGTGATATCTGTATGGGATCACTAGATGTCAAATTCATTTTTGGAATCTCCGGTAGGGGTGTGTAGTATGATTTTGAAAGGGATATTCAAAATCATATATGACATATAATTTAGTTATGAATATGATAACTAGTAGCTGATTAAATACCCTCAAGGTATATAGAGAAATAAAGATAAAGCCTTTCGAAATGCGTAATTTATGATATCTCCATTATCATTTGAAGCATGATTTTTTATGGCAATAGTAAAATTCTATATTAACACAGAAAAGCAGATTTTTCAGGAGGGTAAATTGAATTTGTCATTAATTGTTTAATTACGTTCTTTTGCAAAACTGTCATTTGCTATCACTATGTTAATACACACTCCTACAATATATTACCGGAAATTGAAAAAAAATAGTAAAATATAGTAAAATTGACATTGTTTCTTTATATTAAAATTTGTTATTTATTAATAAATATTTTTTATTTTTATACTAAAATAAAGATGATAATTTATATTTTTGATATATAATTTTTTGTTCACTTGTAAATGTGAAAAAAATTTTTATAATTAAAATTGGAAAAATTGCAATTTTAATTATAAAAAATTTTTTTATATTTATAAGTGAATAAAAAATTCTAGAAAATTCTAGAATATTTAAAAAATATATATCAAAATATAGGTTATCATCTTTAGTTTAGTATAATATTTATTAATAAAATAACAAATTTTAATATAAAAAAACAATATCAATTTTACTATGTTTTTTTTTTAATTTTTGATAATATAATATATATTTATTGATATACATTTGAATACTCAAAAGTTTGATAAATAATTATTATCACAGTATACATAGTACAGAATCCTTCAAAAAGATATCGCCTAGTTTAAAATTACATATATATAATAAAATATATAAAAAAGTTTTATTAATTTTATAATTAAAATAGTTTTTATTTTAAAAGTTCTATGATTCTTGTTTATTTTTTCAAAAACACAATTAACTAACTTTAAATTAATATAGTGTGAGAAATATAAACTCAACAATTAAATTATATATCTTTAAAATCTTCAATTTCTAAAAAAATAATATTTTTAAAAACTAAAAAGAATCAAATCTATTAAATATATCAATCTATAATAATAATTAAATAGAAATATTTACTTTTGTTATTTTAGAAAGCACAAATATTATATATTTATCAATAGCTTTTATAAAAAAATATTCTTTAATATAATAATAAATACAAAAAATAAAGAAAAAACAAAGTAAATTGATATAACAAGAAAAAATATTTAAAATTTTCAATATACTTACTAATATATATATACTTACTAATATATTATTAATATTAGATATTGCTATTACTCAAGTTTACAAAGTTACTAAAAGAGATTTACTTTTGTTTAATAATATAATATATTTGACAAAAATAAAAAATTGTAAGACTATTTAAGTTTAAAGCAAACTAAATAATATAGTTATATAATAATAATTATAAGTATTTGAATATTCCTAACTTTTTATAAATCATATATATCATTCTAAAAATTTCTGAAAATAAAAAATAATACAAATACTATTTATTTACTCCTTTTAAAATTAATATAATTTTTACATTAGGGAGTATTTTATATTTATAAACTTTCATGCTTTAAATATAATAAAATAGTTACTTTAGAATGTAAAAGCTTGATGTCTAATAATCAAATTTGAGTGAAAATACTATTATTTGACTCAGTTAGTCAAGATTAATCAAATGGTAGTATTTGTATTCGAATTTTATTACTGAATATCAAGATATTGCATTCTAAAGAGACTGTTTCATTTTTTAATAATCAATTTTAAATAAAAATGATCATTAAAAAAATGAAATAGTTTCTTTAGGACATAATATCTTGACACTTAATAATCAAATTCAAATACAAATACTATCATTCAATTAATTTTGACTAACTGAGTCAAATAATAGTATTTTTACTCAAATCTAATCTCTAGATATTAAGATTTATATTCTAAAGTAATCATTTTATTTTTGTTAATATTAGAAAAATGAATTTAATATAATATCTTGACATTTAGTAATCAGATTTGAATAAAATAATATCATTTGATTCATTTTGACTAGACAAATTAAATGATATTATTTTTGTTCAAATTCAATCCTGGATATTAATAATTAAATTATTAGATATTGAGATATATATTTTGGAATTTGTAATATAAAATTTTAATGAATATAAAATACTTGATATAGAAGTTTTACTAACTTTAAGAGAAGTAGGTAATTAGTATTTATGTTATTCTTTGTTTTCAGAAATTTTTAGAATAATACGTATGATCTATAAAAAATTAGGAGCATTCAGATACTTATAATCATTACTATATATTAATAGAGAGTATTAATAAAATATTTTATATAGTTTTTAAATTTGATCAAGAAAGAAGAAAAAATAAATTTTTTATAAATAGTTTTATATTCTAAATATAAAAATTAATTAGATATAAAAAAATATGAAAGAATGTGTAAATGTAAAAATATATATTTAAATATATATTAATATTTATATTTATATATAATATATAATTTGCTAATTATAATTTAATTATATAATTTATATATATAATATATAATTTGCTAATTATAATTTAATTATATAATTTATATATTATATTATATAATTAATAATACTAATTAATTATTATTAATATTAATTAATTACTAACTAAAAATTAATATTAATCAATTATTATTTGAAATTAATTAGCAAATATGATTAATAATTACTAATTAAATTAGTATTAATTAATATTTATTAACATTAATTAATTATCAACTAAAAATTAATAATAATAGATTATTATTAATTAGTGAATATAATTAATACTTAATAGTTAAAATTAATATTAATTAATAGCTACCAAAAATTGATAATAAAAAATTTATTTTTTAATTAATAATTAAGTATTAATATATTTTAAAATTTTATAATATCGTTAAATTAAAGATTCTTTAACTTTATTTAATTTTATAAATTCTTAGATTATTTTCAATTTTTTAACTAATATAATATAATTTAAACTTTGTAAAAATGAATGAATAAATTTTTTATTTTGTTTATTAAAATTAATTATTTTTGTTATTTATAAGAAAAAATATATAACTTATTTTTATTTTAATAAATATCTATTATATTTTTTAATTTTATATTATCAATTTTTGATTATTAATTATTAAATTAGCTTATAATATTGAAACTAAATTGAAAGATTTGATTAAATAATAAACAAAATATTAAAAGAAAAAAGAGATATTTAAATTTATATCAATTTCTATTAAAATTAAAATAATTCAAAAATATAATTTTAATATGAAAAAGTTATAAAAGAATAAAAATTAAAAGTAAAAGAAAAAAATATAAAATAATAAAAAAATAAAACTAGTTCTTTGTACTTGCATAAAGTTTTTTAAAGCTAAATAATATAATTAATAATAATAATAATAAAGATTCTTTTACTTTGTTCTTCTCATAAATAAAAAATATTAAAATATTAAAATTAAAAATAACAAATATTCAAAAATTAAAATACTTAATCAAAATTAATAAATTTAATAACAATATTTAATATAATATAATATAAAGATTATAATTTAATAATAATATTTTTCTTTAATATAATATAATTCAAAGTTTATAAATTTAATAATAGTATTTTGTTTAATATAATATAATACAAAATTACTTATATATAAGCTTTAATATATATAATTAAAAGTGAAAAAAATGCATATTATTTGAAAATAAATATATATTAAAAGAAAATTTTATTTTTTATTTGCAATATATTAAATTAAAACTCAGATAACATCTTTATTTGAATAATTTTAGATATAATAATTATTTAAAGATAAAATAATTAACTAAAAAGTTAAAATAAAAATAAAATAAAAGATAAAATAAAAGATAAAATAACTAAAAAATAAAATAATAAGTAAAATAATAGCTAAAATAATAGTAAAGATAAAATAAAAGATAATATAATAAAAAAATAGATAATAAATAATAAAAGATAAAATAATAATAAAAGATAAAATAATAATATCTAATAAGTTATTTATATTGTTTTTTATATTTTCAATATTTTTTATTTTTCTATTATTTTAAAAGTTAATTTTTCTCAAATTTGCAAAATTATTATTACTATTATAATATTATAATAATATTCTAAAAGTAAAGTTTTATTATTATTATTATTACAAATATATTTTAATTATTTGATTAGAATATTAATAATATAATTAAATCTCTCTATAATTATCACTTTCAAAAAAGTAAAATTTGATAATTATAAAAGAAATGTAAATATAGAGAAGTTTTTACTATATTTATATATAAATAAAAAAGCAAAATAGAATAACTATAAAGAAATATAATTATAAATAAGTAAGATTTGATTGTAATAGTAATTATTCTAAATAATAAAGTTTTTTTGTCTTCATCATTATTTTAAGTTATATTATTTCAAATACTTTTCAATTATCTGATTAAAAAATTTATAATAATCAATAATTATTTGTAAAATATTCTAAAAAAAGTTTTTTATCTTTATTATTTAAGTTATATTGTTTCAAATACTATTTAGAATATTAATAATAATTAATAATTATTTGCAAAATATTTCTAAAATATAACTTTTTTATCTTTATTACATTTAAATTATATTGTTTTAAATATTGTTACATTTATTTTCAATGATTTCATTGTTACGATTGGAAATTTCTATAATTTCCATAATTTTAATAATTTCCATAATTTTTATAATTTTCATAATTACTATAATTTTCATAATTCTTATAGTCTTTATAAACTCTAAAAATATCATAAACTCTGTATTCTTTATAATTTTTATATATAAATCAATTAGACAAATTTTTATTATCTTAATTTTTATAATTTTTATATAAATT
>CAJVPL010001363.1:0-14538 GCA_910591945.1 Ambispora gerdemannii | reverse complement strand
CTTCTTAAATATTCATCCTAAATATTAACTAGCTTATATCAATTTGTAGCTCATGTTACGATCTACAACTTTACTTAGAACATCAACAAACATTTACTTGAACTTGAATCGAACTTTTGGTCAGGTTCGAGTCAGATTCAAAATTTGAATCGAACTCGAACCAGACTTTTAATTAGGTTCAAATTTTTGAACCGGACTTTTTGTCAGGTTCGAGTCAGGTTCAAGCTTAAACCGAACCAGACTCGAACTGAACCAGACTTTTTTTCAGAACCCTAATAATAACAAATATAGAAATTTTTTGATATATTGAATTTTTAACAGTATTAAATAATAAATATTATATAAATAATTGAAAAAATTATAAAAAATAATATAATTAAGTTTTTAAAAATTTTTTAATATTAATATTTCATATTTCTATGCTTGATCTAACAAAAATTAATAAAAATTAGAATAAGATCAAATATTTCTAATTATTTTCTAATATTAATATTTTATTTTCTGAATTATTTTTTGTACTTGATCTAATAAAAACTAATAAAAATTAAAATAAAATAAAATATTTTTAATTATTAATATTTTATATTCTAGACTATTTTCTATATTTAATTTAATATAAATCTGATAAAAATCTTAATATTAATTTTTAGTTAGTTTTTATCAGACTTAGATTAGATTAATATTTTAAAATATATTTTGAAATAATCTGAAAAATATTTAAAATAAATCTGAGATAAGCCTAAAATAAGCTGATTAAAAATCATTATTTGATTTATTTCAAACTTATTTTAGATATTTTCTAGATTAAATATTAATATTTTAAAATATTAATATAATCTAAGTTTAATAAAAATTAGCTAAAAATTAGTATTAAGTTTTTTATTAGATTTATATCAGATTAAATTTTCCAGAAGATTTTCTAAATTCTGGAAATTTCTAGAAAAAAAAATCATGTTTTTTATAGAGTTATAATAGAATTTTATAATAGATATATTTATAATAAGATATTTTTATTATAGCTAATTCTTAAAAAAAATAAATATAATGAATTTTTAATTTTTAATTAATTTGAAAATAAATTTTTTCATAAAACAAAATAAAATAAATAAAATAATATATGTCAATTTGATAATTTATTAAGCAATTTAAAAAATATAGTTTACTAAATCATATAAAACTTCAAATAATAAATTAAGAAAAAAATATTTAATTACATAAAATTTTAATTATATGATGCAAACAATCTATAATTATCAATACTTTAAGTCACAAAGAATTTATATATAATACAAATATATTATAAAAAATACGTTAGTATGTCGTCTTTGATAAGAGCTATAATATGACGTATTTTTTATTTAATATAATATAAAATTAGTAAGCAGTTAAATTTTTTTAAGATTTATTTTTATTAATAATTATTTGATTTTCAGCATATTATATCACGTGTATTACTTTTAATTGATTAAATTCCTTCACGCAAAAATGCATCATTATTTTTTCTTGTAGCATTATATATATATTCTACATTTTACTTTATATAGAAATAATCTTTCTTCAAAAAATTTAGCAGTGGCGCAGCATTTGATGATTATAAACCATTTGCACTATACTTTATGTTGGTTTATTTGAATTTGCTATTTTAAAATTCAAATATCTATAATATGCACAATTTAAAGTCATTCAATATTTTAAATTATAAAAGATATACTTTAATCCCGTTATTAAATATCTTTTGATAAGAATTATAATTTAACGTATTTTTTTTGAACAATATAATAATAGAATTTTCAACACTGGTTGTATCACATGCACAATTCTGATTGGTTAAATTATTTCATACAAAAATACATGATTGCTTTCAGCACCACACTAATTACATCGTGATTGGCTAAAATTAATGACATTTTAGATCTCTTGTCCAATCACAAATTGACAAAATTTCTTAATAAACAGTTTGTTATCTACTTCCTTAACAGAAAACAATGTCTTCTATAAAACCCGTCATCGATAAACTACTAAAATCCTACAACAAAGAAACACCGCAGAATCTAAAACTCATTGATGCTTATCTAGCGTTTATTCTTGTTTCGGGCATCTTGCAATTTGTGTATGTATTATTAGCTGGTACATATCCGTATAATGCTTTTTTGGCAGGGTTTATTTCAACAGTAGGACAATTTGTGTTAGCTGGTAAGTGTGTATTGAGAATCTTCTTTAGAGTTAGATTAGAAGGCAAAGAATTCTGTTTTGTTAATTTAGTAAATGACAAATGTGTTTATGAATCGTCCATCATTCAATATAAAATAGCTGGTCTACGGATACAAGCTAATTCGAAGAATGCTGGCGAATTTAAGACAATTTCTCCCGAGAGGTATTAACTATTATTGATCTTTTGGTGTTATATTAGAGCCTGAAATTTGCGTATTTTTCATTATTAGCTAATAAATTTAGTAAAAAAAATACGTAATTTCTGGTTCTATCAGGTACCTTTGTAATTTTTAACTAACAATTGTATCTTTGCTTTTTAAAAAAGAGCTTTCGCTGATTTCGTTTTTTGTAGCATATTATTGCATTTTTTTGTCGTGAATTTTATAGGATAAACAAGAAAAAATCTATATATTGGATATTGTCTGATTCATCAGTTTTTTTTTTTTTGCTAAGTAATTTGTGAACATGTGGTTTTTAATTAATTAATTTAGTCATCATTAATTAATAATGTAATTTAGCCATTAAAAATTATTATCGTTAGTGTCTCACAAAAATTCCGGTTAGCAAGAGCGCCAGATCTGCTTTTTTAAACTAAAACTTTTTTTATTGGTACTATGAATATTTTCTCTTCATCGTTGGTAGAACAAGTTTCTGTACAGTATATTTTATTTGCGAGTACTACATGTAAATATCAGGCAACATGTATTTATGTATATAAATGACAACGGATCGAATTAATTTAATTTGCCTTTTCTCACAAGGATAAAAATATCTCATCAGATTGGTGAGAAAGGGAAAATCACGTATCTCTGTCTTAATGTCAAATAGAAATTTATAAATTTCTATTATTGAAAATACTTTGTCTTATATTAGAAACAATATCGCATCGATAAACACAGTATTTTACTTTAAATAACGACTACTTTCTGCTTAATATACGAATATGATATCGATTCAGAATTCCCGATTCACCCTCGTGATATTATTGGTCTTTACGTTTCAAATATTTGTAAATGCTGCCGATTCTACTAATTTGAGAGACTGCCTTAATGGGGATTATAATCCGAATCAAGATTATTTCCCGGAAAAAATTACCGGTATTTTTTGTGCTTCTTTCTTTTTTGATAGAATAACGAATTCCCAGCTAACAAATACAAGATCTAATTCTAAAACATTACTTCTAATCAATCAATCAATTTGATTAGTCGAACATGCGAAATACTTTACGATCAACTACTCAAAGAATTATAAATTATTGACAAATACTTTTACAAATGAGACTTTCGCCCTTTATCAATGTGGTACTCCGAAACCTCCTGCTGCTGCTCTCCCAGCTGGTGCAAAATTATTTTCGGTTCCAGTAAAGACTGTTGCTGTTTTAGATACCAGCAGTAATACTTATTTAGAGGTACAAGCTGCTATAATTGATTCCCAATATAATTTTATGATTAATTTTATCTTTATCCGATTTCTCTTATTAGTTACTTGGTCTTCGTTCCAACATCACTTATGAAGCTGAAGATACCATTTCTAGTGTTTCTTCTCCTTGTATTCAATCGTTAGGAACTTCAAGTATTAATACACTCTCTAAAAATTTCACACAAAAGACTCAAGAGCTTCAAAAAGTTGATCTTGCAATTGGTGCCTATTTAGCCGACAACATGACTAATAACTCAGTTAGTACATCAGCACCAATTGATCCTGGCACTCTAAACCGAATTGAATGGCTGGAATTCTACGCGGTATTTTTCAATCTCGAAAAAACTGCGAAAACTCTAACCGACCAGTTATTAGACAACTATAGCTGTCTGAAAGAATTAGCAAAGAATAAAACATCCTCAAGTAAACCTTTGATCGCATGGGTTAGCTATGATAAACCAAGCCAATATAATAACAATACTCCTTCCTGGATTATTGTTGATGCCGTCTACAAGAAACAGTTGACCGAAGATGCTGGTGCCAATTACTTCAACTCATCTATTCTAAAATTCAATACTAGTGCAGATTTCTTGAAAAACGTAGCTGACGTTGATATTTTGATCGATGAAAGTTTTATCGCTCCTACTTATGATGACGTTCTCAAAAATTATGGAATATCTAAAGATAACAGTCCTTATAAATTTGTCAAAAATAAGAAAATCTATCGGGAAGATGGTCTCGTGAATCCAAATGATGGTCGTGATTGGTTGGAATCGGCGGTTGTAATGCAGGATGCAGTTTTAGAGGATTTGATTAATGTAGTAAATCCGGATTTACCCGTTTCTGGTTATAAAAGAATATGGTTGAGAAATGTGGCTACCAATGAACTGCCAACAGTTTCCAAGGCTGCGAATTGTACCGATCCAAAAGCCACATTAACTGTAAGTATAAGTTATAATTTCTATGCAAGCATTTTTTCAATTACATCTCGTAATGAATATTAAAATGTGAATATTCTGTTTATCAAGAGCCGAGCTGATAATTGCGCTACTATTAAGAGTGCTGGTAACCCACCAGCCAAATCCTCCAGTGTAGTATTAACTTGCAATTTTGATTTATTTACATCGATTACGGTTGCATTGTTCGCTTCCATGTTTGGTATAATGATTCTTTAGAGACTGAACGATGTATTTCTTTTTTTGTATTTTATGGTTAAGAAAAGTATTGCTTATCAAGAATAATATTTCCAATTTTTACATTAACAATTGGTAAATTTTTATTTTGGTGTTATAAGAAAAAAAATATGTGCCAACTAGTGATATGGGCCGTCAGATTTTTGTCAGCCAGCCAGGCTGGTCGGCCGGTACTTTTTTTTCTTTACTACACTAACCAAAAAATCAATCTAATATTGTTTTTAAAAATCCACCCATAGAATCTATCTGTTATAGTTTTTCTAAAATCTATCCCATTACAGTTTTTCTATTAATTTTCAAGATCGGGATATACGTTAAAAAGCTTTGAATTATGTTCAAAAAAAGGATATCATGCACACAATCGGAATCTAATCGGTTACGTTTTTTTGTAATTACATTACCAGCATCTGAGAATAACCTTTTGGAAGGAACTGACGAGGCAGGAATTGCAAGATATTTACGGGCTTGCTTGGCATGAATAGGCAATGCTTTATGATGTAATTTCCACCATATAAGCGGATTTTCCGTAAGATATAATGGATCGTTGAGAGGATGTGTTGGAATTTGTAACATCGTAGCATATATTTGCATTTCGTTTTGTACAGAAGAAACCTCCTCGTGAATATCATCAAAAAAATTATTTCGGTTATTAATTACAGACGTCGTATCTGGTGCATTATCTGAGGTTTCCATTATTTGTTAAAATTTCCATTTGTTTTGTATTATTTATAAACTTCATATTTTTAAAACGAGGATCAAAATATGAAGCAAATAAACCCATTAACAAATATCTTGCCAACGCATTACTATTTGTTGTTTAATACGAGCTCTGACTTTAATTATTTGATTGGTATGAGATTTAAAATCAACAAGATGAGACTTGAGTTTGATTAAGGCTAGGTACATTATGCTTAACGTTGGTATTGACTTCCACCGATAATATCCGTGATTTGAACAATGCTGACCATTCATTATCATCCAATAATAAAATTTCCAAATTATTTCCATCATTTCTAACTGTGTAATTTAAATCGTTTTTGAGAACTGCTATTAAAGAATATATAGCATTTTTAAGAGAAATAAGGCGTTATAATACAGCATAAGTAGAGTTCCATCTTGTTGGAACATCACGAATTGGCTCGAGAATTTTTGAATTTGATTGTACATTATTATTAACTATTAATTGCTGTACACGTCGAAGAGTTTCCCGATATTTATCCCGACAAACAAGTGCATTATCAAGTATTTTAGCCTTATTAATAATTTCACGACATTCCTCAAGACCTTCATTTATTGCAAGTTGAAGCGTATGAGCATAATAATTAATATTAAATTGTTGTAGTGCAGCTGTCATATTCATTGCATTATCACTAATTTCTGCAATTATTTTAGTTGTTATATTCCATTTTTCAAAAATAATAGGCGAAGAAATTCCGCGATCCTACCACCAGAATGTCCATAAGGAAATTTTTCGATAGTTAAAAGTCCTTGTCGAAGTTCAAAATCAGATGTTAGCCAATGAATAGTTATACCAATATACGGAATATGAAATTGTGTCCAGAGGTCAATTGTAAAACTGCAAGTTTCTATTGAATGTTTTATCTCATAAGATAGACGTTCCTCGGCAAATATTGCGTATTCACCCAATTTTTTTTATCGTGCTGACACATGGCATAGAAAATCGATCGTCTAATATTTTACATAAATTAATCAATGTTGGAGTATTGATTGACGACATTAAATGGTTGCAAATCTTCAACTATCCATTCTAATAAACTTGCTACAATGAGTCGATATTGTTTTGTATATATCGATATAGACTTCCGAGTTTTTGTTGTATTTTCTATTAATTCAGAATTATTAACAGCGAAAATTCGATGAGCTTTATTCAAATGGTTTCCAATATTAGTTGTTGAGCAGGAAGATTTAAAACGATTTCCACAAATAGTTTTGTTCTACCATGACTTGACAATATCTATATCCATTATTAATTATTTTATCGACATAATTCCATACCCAGCTTTCATTACGATTTGTTGGTTGTATATGTTTAATTGTCGATAATACATGAATAGAAGGTTGCTGTTCTGAATTCGAAAATAAATTTAAGGAGATGGAAGTGATAAAGAAAGAGGTTCACAGGGAGAAGTGGATGCAGAACATGGATGTGTTTTGTACGTGAATGTGTAGCACTATTTGGATCATATATTATAAACCGTGTTTTTTCTTTCGTTAAATTAGAGTTCGTTTTTTATTTCGTGACATTTGTATATACAGTCAAATCTCTTTATAACGAGGTGATTGAATTTAATAGTAAATTATTTTTAAAAATTCGTTATAAAGAATTTATGTGAAGAATTATTTAACGATAAAAATGATAAGATTCACCGTTGTTGATCTTGTTCGGTTAATACATATGTATAACGATAATTGATGATTATATCCCATAATTAGTAATTATTTTTAAGATTACCAACAAAGGAATAAAATACAGCCAAGCGAGCAGGCCGTCTTTGGCCAGCCAGGTCGGCCTGGCTGAGGTTGACTTGTATCACGAATAACAGCAGCGAAAAAAATGCCAACTTATTATCTTGTGGTCATTCAAACTTGTGTAAAAAAATTCTCTCAATATAAATATTTATTAATAACTCGATATAGTAAATTTCCTCCGACATATTTCTAATTTAATCAAGTTTTCAACATTTCAGCTATTCTTTTAAATAACTTCACTATTCATTATCACGAGCGCTCTTTACTCTATTAGATGGTTCTTTATACTCGGGTCTATTTCTATTTGAGGTAGACGTAAAACCTTTCAATAACTACAATACCTCAGGAACCCAGCAGCGCGGGAAGAAAAGTATCAAGGGCTTTATCCTATTATTAACATCTCTAAAAACTGGCATACATGTTTCGAACACACTAGTTGAAGAAATTAGTATATCAAGAGGATGACATCATTTAAGCAGTTGACTTGATGGAAAGATAATGCATTTACCCCAAGAATGGCGATAATGGCGTTTAATGAAAATAAGATCGTGTAGCACGTTGTTGGCTATCACTGTCACGCAGAACGCGCCTCTTTTTTGTTGTTTGTAACTCAAAAAAAGAACTAGAATTAAAGATTGAGTATTCAACTCGTACGAGCCGCGCGCAAAGCGCATGCATCCGCATTTTCATATGTTTATAAATTGCATCATCGCCATCGCGCTGTTAGTCTAGTTGGCGTACTCGAAACTTTTTATTCTGGGTTTTGCTTTCATAATTGCTTTACGATATAACAATCACAATAAAAAGAATTCAAAAAGAATTTAATAAATAAAAAAGGATTTACAAAGGATTTAAAAAGAATTTAATAAATAAAAAAAAGATTTAATAATGCCAAAAGAAGAAATTATTAAAGACAAAGAGCTGTTAGACCACCAACATGACACACTTATTGGTCCATGTAAAACTAATACGAATTTACAAATTAGAATATCGAATGACCAACAAGAAGTTTCTTCTTCGACTTCTAGCTCCACTGCTTCGTCAACTAATGTGAGCAGAACCAGTAGTATTAGCAGCATTAACGAGGTGGTAGTAGCAGATACTTTTCCGAATACTTGTACTACTACTTCTTCACCGTTGTCCCGTATCAATGTTAAAAATGTTGATAGTAATAGAAGACGAACTATATATTTACCTGATGCTATTGATGAAAATGATAATAGAGAAAATAAAGAATTGATATTAGAAGAGACTGATAGAAAAGTCGAATTGACGACGACCGATACAGATACTCCGTCGTTATCTTACAGTGAGAATAAAGTACAAACCATAATACGCCGTTCTGACTCTGATCTTGCTGTTCAAATCACAAATATCACGAATCTATCAATTATGAGTCTTGACTTGGCTGGTTTAGTTTCAAAAGTCGCTTTGGAAACGGTGAAAATGTCGACTCGAGCTGGACTTGGCATTGTTAAAGCTGTGACCGCCAGAACGGAAAGAAGAAACTCAACACGTAGCGTTGGTGCGAATGATAGCGGGTATTTGATCTTTTTTATATTGCATCTTAAATTATTTTTTGATTGTTGGATGGATTCCTCTCTAGTAGCTCTTGTTTAATATTCCTCGAATCTATCAATCCATCCAACTCATTTGGAAATTTTTTGATTCACTAAAGATTCTTATTATCAAGGATTCTTGACGCTTCTTCCTACTTGTTGCACAAAACTTTGTCATTCACTGAACAAATCGCACTGGCTGGAATTGAATTCACTTCGGAAACTGTGCAGTATACAATATCCACAATAGCCGATAGTATATCGGTAATCGATACACTATTTGGAACTACTGAAACTGCGAAAGCTTTAACAGAATTTGTTCAGCTAGTTAAGCAAGAATGGAATGCAAAAGAGGAAGGGGAAGAATCACTAGAAGATCTTGGATCATTTGGTGCTTTTCGGGTCATTAAAGTATTAACTGCATGGGCGTGTTTACAGTATGTCACCGCTACGAGATGGGAGATGGAAATGGGTGGATGGAAGAAAGTAAAGTTGGTAGAGCTCTGGGACTTAGTAGACGATTGGGTCGAGATTACTCATGACGATTCAATCTACGAGGAGTTTGGTTGGCTAGTTGAAGAAGAGGATGAAGAAATGGTGGTGATTAGTTCAAAAAGCGATGGCAATAACGATGGCAATAATATTGTGGTCGGTGAACTTACTCAACCGGAGCATAATCGATTAAGTTTACCCAATGAATTATATTCGAAAAGATTAAGTGAACTTTGGTCGGATGTCAACAAACGTTTCAGTAATCCTTATATGGATGAATTTAATGATCAAACTGAAGAGGAAAAATTATATTCACTATTACACAATCTTAAACGATACTCGAAATTCTCTTCTACGGCCTATGACGTAAAGACAGCAATAATGAATTCATTACCGTTTCAACGGCATCGAACTCATCTACATCGGGTCACTTTTGCAAGAGTAAATGACTTACCTGTAGAATCAATAGTTCATTCTTCTCATCAGAATCCTCCTTCCTCCGGCAATCACTATTCACCTACTTATTATTTAATTCGGGATCACTCGGCGAAATCAATTATTCTCGCATTGCGCGGAACAATGTCAATACACGATCTAATTGTGGATTTATCATGTGAATATGAAGATCTCATATTACCTGAAGATATTCAAAGTGGAGATTTGACACGTTATAAAGTACACAAAGGAATGATGAAGGTAGCAAAAGCTTTGGCAACTCCAGGACAATCAGGAGTATTTGAAGAGTTGAAACGTGAATTGGAGCAAAACGAAGATTATGGTCTTGTGTTGATTGGACATTCTTTAGGAGCCGGTATGTAATTTCCCATCTTTGGATATATAACCTTTTGTTCTTTACAATAACTTATTTTTTCAATGATAGGCATCGCAAGTTTATTAGCACTTCTTTGGGCTTCACCGAAAACTCGCATGACGACACGATGGAGTCACCTACCATTAGGACGTCGTGTTCATGCATATGCCTTTGCAACACCTTGTGTGATGTCTGCTGGATTATCCAAACGTGCTAAAACTCTTGTGACATCGGTTGCGTATGGAAATGACGTGATATGTCGCCTTAGCATTGGTCATGTTAGAGATCTTCGAAATATGGTTGTCTATCTTGGCTCAAAGAAGACCGAAGACGACGGTGTCCAAGATTTGACCAGTACCATCATCACCAAAGTGCTCGACTATCAATCACGAGTATTCAGTGACGACGAAAGAGGGCAAGCCGAAAAGAAAGAATTCGAACAGTTCTTTTGGAAGATGCGAGAAGCTGTTCATTCTCGAATGGGTGCACATAAATTATATCCCGCGGGGCGACTATATTGGATAATTGGCAAAGACCGAATTCCTTATTGTCTTCCAAGTGACGATGACGACGAGGAAAATGGTGCTCATGATGGGCATAAACGATTAACTGAACACAAGTATAATATGGTTGAAGTTACAGACGTGGAAAAAATATTCTCGGAAATTTGGTTCACCCCGACAATGAGTCTTGATCATCTTCCAACTGTGTATGGTAAGAATTGAGGTTTTTTTTGCTTGAATTGAATTTTGACATTTTAATGATAATAAATTGACATCATTCTTTTTTCTTGGTTTTATAGAAAATGTTCTTAAAAGTCTGTAAAGTAATAATATATTTATTTGTTCATATATTGTATAAAGTATAATTTTGTTTTTAATTTATCTTTGATCAATTTCAATTTGTAAAAAAATACACGTATATAAATATATAGAGCATAAACAATTTTATTAATGTAAATCCAGAAATAAATTAATAATTTTCCATTTCTTTAATTCGTTCTATAACAAAAATGATAATAAACTTCCACGTGAGAAAAAAGTCTCGTGTACGTTATGCACGATCGAGGGCTTTTCTGAAATCCGTCAAGGCTGCCAGTGCTCTACCACTTTTAATACTTTCGCGAGCCAATTTCACACCTTCTTTAAAGTCTCTAGCCTTATCTGCAACCACCAGCACTGCGGCAGCATTTAACAAGACAAAGTCTAAAATTGGTCCCTCGGAATTTCCCTCAAGTAATTTGCCCAAAATTGCTGCATTTTCCTCCGAGGTTCCTCCAACTACAGAAATTATTGGATGATTTGGAAGTCCAAAATCAGCAGGAGATACCACATATTCGGTGATCTTAGATTGAGAAAGTTCCCAAACCTATTATTCGTGCAAATTGTACAATACTACCGTTAAATCAAAACGGTAACAAATTAATAGGAAGCTGATAAAAAAACCTACGCAAGTTTCACCTTCGGGACTTATCTAATATAAAACAAACATTTAATTCTAATTGTAGCACAGAAATTGACAAATATTGGAAAAGCCAAATTAAATCTTTTCACCTCATCTAATCCTATTATACCATGAACCACCATTGCTTTTGTTGCACCTCTAAGTCGCAACGATTCAGCTACTAACGCGCCAATATTTTTAGAATGCACACCAATTACCACTCGTTTTGGTTGTGCCGGATTTAACAAAGGTCCTAATAAATTAAAAATCGTGGAAACACCAATTTCACGACGCGGACCGGCAACATTTTTCAATGCCGGATGAAACACTGGAGCAAATAAGAAGCAGAAATTTGATTTATTGATAATGTGAGGTGCTTCGCTGGGTGTTAGACTGCTAATTGCACACCCGAGACTTTCCAATATATCAGCTGATCCACTTTTAGAAGATGATGCTCTATTTCCAAACTATAACAGATTTAAAAAATTATATTTCGCATTAAAAATTTTTATAATAAACCAAACTTACTTTTGCTATTTTACAGCCCGCCCCAGCAGCTACAATTCCCGCGGTCGTGGAGACATTAAAAGTATTCATACCGTCGCCACCAGTACCAACAATATCTACCAATGAGTCTTGTAACCCCTTATACTCGCTAAAATCAATTGTTAACGCAAACTCAAGCATTGTGGTGGCGCAAGCCGCGACAATTTCCGCATTGGAGTCTTTATTTTGTAATTTTAGCGCTATTAAAAATGCCGATATTTGTGCTGGTGTGGTCTCTGGCTTGAATAGTTCTTTTATTCCGCTTTTTGCCAGTGTAGGTGTGAAGTTTTCTGGCTGGTTTACAAGAATTTGAATTATTGATTTCATGTTGGCGCGACCCAGAAAATAAATCGGAAATTTTTACTCATAATGAATTTGAATTTTGTTTTACGTGTAACTTGAAAAATTTTGTAACATCGTGATTAATTAATATCATGTGAAACGTGATCAAATAAGTAGTATTCCTAAAGTTCAAATTCGAACTAAAAAATTAGTTCTAAGTAAAGTTGTAGGGTATAATCAGAGCTACAAATCAGTATAAATAATTGATATTTACAATCAATATTCATAAATTTGTATAGATTTAAAAAATACAAAAAATGTTATAACTTTTGAATAAATTATTAAATAAAAAAAAAGAGGAATTTTTTTGATTTTTATTTTTGATAAAATTATAATAGTTTGAATATTATCTATTTTATATAAGTTGAAAATTTAATATATTTATATAAAGACTTATAATTTTTGAATCAAGAATTAAATAAAAAAATTCACTTACTGATTAATAGTTTTTTAATAAAGCTATAGCTTGCTTGATAAGAAATTTTTTTGATTTGTTTTAATTTTGAAGAAATTATAAAAAATTGGCTAATATTAAATTATATAATAAAATATTACTATATAATAACTATTAAAATTTGATGATTTTATAAAAAAAGTAGATATTTTATACTATAATTATAAAAAATAATTTTATTATTCAATATTCCATTCAATATTTAAAAATAAAATCATCAATTTTAATAAATATTCATATTAAAATAAAAATTTATTTAATACTTGTTTAGCTTATCAAAAAAAATAATTAAGTTTATAAATAACTAAAACATATATCAAAATTAATTTATCAAATTAAAAAAAAATAAAACTAATTTAAATACAAAGTAATAATAATAATTAAATTAGTTACTAACTAAATACTAATCTGTTTAATATATTAAATTCTAGAAAAGTAAATATTCAATACAAAATTAATATTAAAAATAATTTATCAATAATATTAAAATTTTAGTATAGAAAATTACTATTAGAAAAAGAATTTATATTCATCAACAAAAACTCCAAGATAAAGTAGTTAGTATATTAATAGAAATATTACCAACTGAAAAAAATAATTATAAGAAATATTAAGTTTATATTTGCTTAATGATATATATAATACTAATGAAACTGAACTATTTTTTTTATATGATATCTAATAAAATTTTAGCATTTAATCCAGTTTCTAAAACTAAAAAAATAATATTATATATATATATATATAATATATTTATATATTTTAATTATAATTATTTAATTAATAATTATTTTAAGAACAAAATTTAAATTACTATTTTGCTTGCAACTAATACATCTAAAATAGATAAACTTAAATTTCTTATTATTGGTAAATTTTTGTAATCACATGCATTTTTTGGAATCAATATTTTAATTCTTCCTATAATATATAAAACAAATTCTAAAATCTGGATAAGAAATAATATTTTTAATAATTGGTTACAATATCTTGATATTGATTTTTGAATTTAATAATAATATATAATAATACTTGTAGATAATATATCTAGTTTAAAGATAATATCTTAATTAATTGTGATTTGTGATATTTAATTAGAGAATTGCAATTTAATTATGATTAATTATTTGTCAAAAAAGATTATCAAATTAATATTAGAATTATAATTAAAATAAACACATTATAAAAGAAGAATTTTTAATATATTTATTCTTTTTTAAGTATAATTTCTAGTTTATTAAATATTATAAAAAGATCAAGTAGTAGTATACCTACTATACAACTTATATAAAATAAAATAATTGATATATTTAATAACTTGAAAAAATTGATGTATTTATATAGTAAAGTTCTTCTACTTATTGAATTTTTTTATGGATTCAATATATTAAATTTGTTATTATGCAAAAAATAAGAGCTTGAATTATATATTTGAAGAATAATATAATTAAATTCAGAATTATTATAAGTATTAACTTCATTTAAGAGTTTTTGAAATATTAATACACTATTTTTTTTCAAGTTATCTACTGTAATATAGTTAAATCCTTTTATAATTATCACTGTTGGAAAAGTCAA
>CAJVPL010001362.1:0-14545 GCA_910591945.1 Ambispora gerdemannii | reverse complement strand
TAGAACAACCGGAGAGACCCTCCAACCGTAAATAATTCAGTTTAACTCCCACCCCGTTGTAGAAAGTTCCTTGAATCAATTGGTTATTACAATAACTGTAACATTCTGGTGCCCCCAAACTATCACAGAATAATCCCTTTCGGTAAATATTAAAAGGGACGCAACAGTACGTATAAAAAGAATGTGTTGATGACTATTTTAGTTTTAATATTGGTATACGAAGTGAAAATAAAATTAATATGATTACGTAGTACGTATTGGACAAGTACCATAGCCACGGCGAAAAAAAAGTGGCAGATCACGTGCTGTTGGCAGCACAAACTAATAAAAATACATAAATTTTTGATCAGCCCGGCAAAACAAATCCGACACAAGAAAATAAAATGTGAAAAATACGGGAAACAGATTCCTAAATATAGCTTGATACACTAAAAAAAATGTCGGGAAGACAATTTTACATATAATCTTGACTCCAGCTCTAACCCTAACCCTAACCCTAATCCTAATCTTTAAATTAACCTTTAACCATAATCTTTAACAATTACCTTTATTACCGTAGAATTTTTCCAGACATCACAAAAATCACATGATCTGACACTTTTTTTCGCCGTATATTGGACTAAATTATAATATACCATAATTTATAATTAAAAATTAAGAAATTACCAAATTTTTGTTGAAAATGGTAACAGTATCTTTGTTCGAATGGGATCACTAGATGTCGATATATTGGGTTCCAAAGTGTCAAATCATTTTTGGAATTTTTGGTAATATATTGTAGGTGTGTATGTAAACTACTTAATACTATTCAATAATAAAACCAAAAAGAATTTTGATTTAAAGTTATCGATCTAATGCTAACCTTTCGACATATGAAGATTCTCAATTACAAATAACAATAAAGTGTATCAATAAACTTCTTAACTAGAAGTAATCTGATAGAAAAATAAAATAGGTCTTTCCTGATCATTATTTCTTATTATGTACATGTAATAATCTTATGAAATGATACGTAATATACATGTATTAATAATGCCAATAATATTATACGAAATCGTGAACTGTAACGTCTACAAACCCATCTGGTCAACAAAAAAGCACAAACTACAAATCATAAATAGATATTTAATTATGATGAAACATTACCATTAGGGATGTTAACAGTTCGGTTTGGTTTGATTTAAAAACTATTACATGTAGTTATAAGATCAAATGGTTTTGTGTCAAATCTAGTTTCATGAATTTTGACCAATAGAATTGCAATACAAATTTTAACCAATAAATAATAGCAACTAAGAAACTGTGAACTTAATGGTTAAACTCTTGCATTGGTTTTTGAACCAAACTGCAATTTAATCAGTTTGAATCAAATATCAATATCCTTAATTACCGTGGGATTATTTGTAAAAAAGGAAATGCTAAATTATAGATATTATCAATATGAACAGCATTTCTTATAATACATTTATAATATTCTAAAACCAATCAATAACTTACTCTTACAATACTATCGCCTTCTTATTTTAAAAAGTCGATTAATAATAGATATCAATTTTAGCAAATTGTCACTTTGAGCAAGATATTTCAATATTCAGTGACAAAATTGTAACATTCAATTCATCTCGACAAGCCGAATCGCATGTTTTAAATTTTGTTCGAATAAGACACATGATATTGAGATATTGCATTTAAAGTTACTGGATATATTTTTGGGTTCTGAATTTTCTGATAACTGTCTATAAAGTAAAAAACTTGAATATCCTGGTATAAATATAATACTTACAAGAAAGCATTTACTTGTAAAAATAAATTAATGTTATTTTAATATACTATTTCTTAGCAAAGAAAAAACTTTATAAAAAAAAGCTAATTGAATTTTGTAGAAAAATCAGCACTGTAAGTTTATTTAGAGTAAAAAGAAAGTTTACCGTCTCCTGCTGTGAAATGCGCCATCCTACTTAATTAAATACTATTAAACCAAAGAATAAAAGCATTGCTATGTTTAAATTACAAAAATATATCTAAAGTCAGCTTAAATGGCGATAATTTTAGATTGCGAGGAAATTTACAGAAATAGGCACCATCCCATTTCTTAGAGCTCAAAATGTGGTGCTTCACGCAGCATACGGTATTTGCGAATTGAGTTGAAAACTCACTTAAAAATAACGTCGATAACTAAAACCATATACAGTATAGTAAATTAGTTACTGTTTCAAAATTGATTGGATAGAAGTACTTTACCTGTGATAAGACACTGACACCAATAAAATGTACAATTATGAATGTTTGTCTTTTATATTATACATTTTTTTCAAAAATCATATATACAGTATATCATATCTCCCTATGTACTTTATCCTCTTCGAAAGGTTTTAAATATACGGGTATTTTGCATATAAATTTCGTATTTTAAACTTCAAAGATTGCAAAGTATCCGAGATATAAGGTAATATATACAACATATTATATCTTTTTTACTCCTGCACTCCAATATCTCTAAATTTACAACATACTCGGTATAATAATATATAAAGTGTTGAGAAAAATAAAAGTTTGGATCACGAGCTGTATGGGGTGCAAAACCCATATTAAGTAGTCAAACGATTGTTAATCTTTTTAGCTAGACAAACTGAAGTGATTGATTATATGACTCAAGCCGACTAACTAGGTTATGATACTGTGTTTAAATCTGATTTGCTGCTATAATCCAGTTTCTCTAAAGAATAAAACTTAAAATCATAGGTAAGTAAATTCTTAGTTTGTTTAAAACTCAACCAGTATACTAGGTTAGAATTTGGTCAGCTGACCCTTTTTATTGTGATGAAATGAATATAAATGAAACATAAGAAGAAAAATCCTTTAATGCATTCATCGTTCATTTATAGTATTGAAAGTGCCTAAAATATAAATTTTTGGTATAATATAGATTTAAATTGCCAATATAATTATAAACAGTTTTTTCTGGTTGACTTGGAGGCACTGCAGCCATAGCCACAAATCTGCCTTACGCCATAACCAAATAATATAAGGTTATTCTTTTCAATAATAAATTGTCCAAGATCTTGCCAGCGTGCTTTATGCATATGTATTCCAGCAATATGTGCAATCATCAACGTGCCAGCTTTAAATTTATATCCTATAACTTCATCGTTATTCGACATTTCTTTGAAAACTATTCCGGCTACACTTACAATTTCTTTACACTTCTTTAATTATTGTTTGGTATAGTCGAATTTTGCTGCTGGATTTTTGCAAATACAATAAATTACATAGTCGAAGCTGTGCAGTCTGCACATATAAAATATTTTTCTTTAGTGTTTACTTTTTAATGCTTGCCACTACACAAATTTCAAAGATTCTCTGACTTCATCATCTTAATTCTCTTATCTCTTCGGGTTTGTAAGCTTCATCTTGAAAATCTAATAAAATTATAATTTATAACAATAAATTAAATCTGTCAAATTAAAAATTTTTTGGACAAAATTCCAAATGAAATCAATAATTTTCTGATTATATATTAGAATTTAATCAGATTTTTATTTTTATTAGTTTCAAATTTAAATGAAACTTATTACTTTATTTATAATGATAAATTCATTTTCTCATTAATATTTTCATATTATTCAGCATTCGATCAATCAATACTCGTCTATCTAAAAAAATCGGTTGAATTTTATTGCTCAGATATTTTTGTTAATCACAATTATATTAAATTAGAATTATGCATTTGAGTATAATCTCAGTACGTATGTAGTATTACAAAATTTGTTTGTCAATCTACATGTACTAATTATTGATATCTTCAGAGTAACTAAAATGAACATATATAATACATTAATATACAACGAGCGCAATATATAAATCTTGCATATTTAATAATTTATAAATTGACGAACTGTAAATTTCTCTTTATTGACTAAAGAAACAACAATTTTTGATTCTGTAAGATGTTTTTCTAAATATGATAGCGATAACAATTTTTTTCACTTTAAAGGTTCACTAGATAATTTTTTAACTTTTTTCCTGATTCATTTCACAATCTTAAAATTGACAAAATAAGACTCGAGATTGGAAGCAGCTTTTTATATATTAGAAGAAATTTCATCAAAGAATGTTTGTGTTTCAATGTCTTATTTACTTGTTTTTGTGAGTTCTGACAAAGATTCAGATATTGTCAGAACTCGATACCATAAAAGCGCGTAATAATGCATTATTTCGAGCTCCTGTGCGATATTTCAAGACATTTGATAATTTCCGTGAGAAAAATTATATATTTTAATAATTACATAGGATGATAAATTTGATTAATATATTAGGATTGGGATAATATCAACCTGCCTGATTTTTTAGAAGCTATTGTAAAGTATAGTAAAAAAATCATAGATTCATTTTTGATGGTCCACATTCGCGCGTTTACCATTCAAACTTTTAAATTTATGTTTTATATTTAAGTGTGTATTTCGGGACATCCATAAACGTTATTTCGAAATTCGCACTTTTTTAAAGCTGCATGTTTGACTCAAAATAACGCTCATGTGTGTTATTAAGTGATTATATAGTAAATTATCTCAATTTTTTACTGGGTTTAGCTTATTTAACAGTGAAGACAGACGTGCTTATCATTAACATGTAAGAAAGTTGAACTGATTTCTTTTTTATTACAGTATTAATTAGTGTTTATATTTGAATTTGAATTCAGACTTCGAATATATGTATATTAATATCCAAAAATCTAATTCGAAATTGAATTAAATTAAATATTGGTATTCGACTAATTCAAATCTACAGTGGCAATCAAAAGAATACATAAATGTTTTTAATTTTACTATAATATATTTTATTTTTTCAAATTTTTAGATATAATTTTATATGACATTCTCTAATTGTATAAAAGTCAATAATTTTCTTATAATTGAAAATATAAAAACATTATTGACATTATATGCAATTAAAGGATGTCATAAAAATTAAAAACTTTTACATAAAGTAAAACCCATATTTTTCATATTTTATTATAAATTTTTTGCTGTAATATTTCTTTTAATTGCCATTATATATAGTTAATTCGAATTTATATGACTAATTCAAATTTATTTAATTAATTTGGGACAGTTAAAAAGTAATGCGAAAATGCTTTTATTTTTGAAACTAATATTACAACTCCAGAACAAACTATTTTATTTGTCTATACAAAGTTATATTCTTTTTTACCAATTTTCAAAAGATTTGTAATGTTTTTCTTTCAAAATACTAGAAGTAATTGCCTAAATAGTTCATACAAGATTTTTCACTTTATTATACTACTTATTTTTAAATTCTTTTTGATTTTAGAAAATAAAAAAATCATACAGAACTAAGTCAGAATTATAGAGTAAATGAGAAAAAATATTAACTTTTCTTTTTTCAAGTACTTGATTATTGTTTTCAAGATATTTAATACAACATTATTATAATAAAGCAAGATATTTTAAATAGTATTTTTTCTTATTTTTTTCAGTAATAGTGATATTTTTTATTATTATTATTTTAGTTCAATATCTTTATCAAAAAAAGAATATGTATTTTTTGTTATTTATTACTATTTTGAATTTAGATGTTCTTTTTAGTTTTAAACCAAATTTTATTTAATTTTTTAGTTAAAGTTATATAAAAATATATTCATATTTTATTACTAGTAATAATATTTTCAAAATTATTTTTCAGAATTTGCAGAAATTGCTTGCAAATTTTAATTTATTTACACTTTTTTGTTATATATATAAAATTCAGCTTTCTTATCTAAGCTCTTTATAAAGAATATACTTAATTCTTTTTCTGGAAATATTAGTTTCTTTTATTAAATTATATAATAATTTTTATTAACAAATTGCCTAACTATCAAAATTATTATTAGAATAATAACTTATAAGATTATGTAAATATACTTTATTTTTATTAATACATTATTATTTATATTTAAATATTTTAATATAATAATATTTATATTTAAATTTAGTATTTAGTATTTTATTCTTTTATAATTAATAATTTTTGATAAATATTAATAATAAAAATATTATTTTTTTATTTAATAAAATATAATATTATTAATATTTATAAATAAACTTTTTTATTTTTTTTAATAGATAACTTTAAACAAAAATTTTTTAAATAAGCAAATAAAATATATCAAGTTTTTTTATTTTAAATTAATTCAAAATAACACTTTTAAAAAATTATACTTTTATTTAATTTAATATAATACTTATTAAATTATATATAAATTTATATTATATTTTATTTGTTTTATATATAACATATTTAAATTTATATAATAAGTAATTAGTATATATTATTTAAAATATGATAATTTTAATTAAAACTAATATTATAAATCAAAAAAATACTTATAATTAACTTTTAATTAATATAATTATATTTCAATTAGCAAAAATATAGAATTAAATATACAAAATTTGTAAAGAAATACAAAGAAAAATATATTATTTAATAATGAATAATAATATTTTATTTAACTTGATAATAAATAATAATATATTATTTGATAATAAATAATAATGTTTTTAATATATTTAGAAAATTTTTTATTTAAATATTAATAATCAATATAATTTTTTAAAAAAAATAAAAATATTAATTAATAAAATATATTTTTATTTAAATAATTATATTATTATTAAATATATTAAAATTAACAAAATTTTAGAATACTAAATCAACAAAATCCCAGAATTCTGGACTAAAAATAATATAAAATAATTTTTTTATTATTTTAAATGTTAATATTAAAAAATTATTCTCTTTTAATAATTAAATTATTAAGTACACTCAAGCTAATATATTCAAACAACAAAATTCAAAATTCAAGCAATATAGTATTAAAATACTGGACTAGAAAGAATATAGATTAATAAATTCTTTTAAAAAAATTAATATTTTTATTTGTTAATTTTTTAAAAATAAATTTTATTTTTTTTTAAAAGAATTTTGTTCTAATTTAAATTGCATTTTCAAATTAATGAAAGCTTGCAACATTATGAATAATACAGGTTAAGTATTTTTTTAATATTTTAAGCTGTACTTTAGATACATATCTTTGGACCAACAAACTCTCAAAATATTGGAATAATGTATATATTTTTTAATTATTTGCAATATTTTTTTGAAATAATAAAAAAATAAAATAATTTTTATTTTATAGTTACATTTTCTTCTGTCATGCTTGTATTTTTTTATTATAAAAAAATAAATTGAAATAAATAAATAAATCAAAAAATACAAATATTTAAAAAATGACTTAAATGTTGAATCGTGTTACTTTATCACATGGCAAGACCAAATTTTATGTCAATTATGAATTTTTAGTGTAACTTGCGACGAACCAATTAGAAATTCAATACGCGTAACGGTAATGCTAACCCATTACTTTTTCATAATATATGTATTATACTCATTAATTTGAAAATAACATGGCGTTTCAGCTTAACCCTAATCCTAAAAAGATCACGAAATAGGTAACAGAAACCATTGTAGAACAGTATTTATTCTAAAGTGTGAACAAGTTCAAGGCTGCGCTCTCTCTGAAGGAAGCGTAGTCAAAAATTTAATGTGTTAGTTTTGCCGTAAGGATATTGAATCCATATAGAGGGTGGATAATGTGTATTAATCGATATGTATAAATTACGTATTCATGATGAAATGAATAATCTTCTTCATTTAATGCACGTATCATTTTTCATGCATAAACACAAGTGAATGACGACTTCCACACCACATATACATCCTCGTTTTTTAAATAAAACACTGCTATAATCACTAATAAACTCAAAGATGGCATCTAAAACTCATGATTGTAGTGAGTGCTGGCGTTGTCGAAGAAAATACTTTAATTACTGCAAAGCGTGTTCAGTTCACAATATTCATGATTGTAGGAATAACTGTTGGGACTGTAAACGATGGGGTTACTGCGATGAGTGTTCAGTTCGCACTACTCATGATTGTTGTAAATGTTACGGTTGTCTAAAAAATATGAACTGTGATGGATGTTTTCTATATCACAAATGAATTTATGTTGAATGGTCTAGTTGGAACAAAGATATCAACAGACTAATAAATGAATTCGACAGAATTGCTAGTGAATATTATTCTTTCGAATGGATCCCTTTTGAAAGATTTACAATGTTGAATATCTTGCAAAAGGTGGTTTTGGTTCAATTCATAAAGCTACTTGGTTGGACGGACCATTAAATGGAGATTAGGATCATGAAGATAATAGATTTAAACGAAAGGGAGAATTGAAAGTTGTGTTGAAATCATTACACAATTCAGAGCAAGTTACATCCGAGTTTATAAACGAGGTAAAATGAACACCTTTTAAGTGTAAGCATATCGCTTTTAGTTTTTCAATCGAATTCACTTTTTCAAAATTAGATTCGGACTGCTCTAAAGTGTACTGTACTTATTACGATGAAATAAATTATTATGGAATAACTAAAAACCCAGCTATAAACGAACACTCGATAGTGATGGATTATGCAAAATATGACGATCTACGCAAATATATGGATTCAAGATACTTAAATTGGGGAGAAAATTAACTCATTTAATTAACATTCTTGAAGAGTTGCATAAAATTCACAATGAAAACTTTGTGCATCGTGACTTTCATCCTGGAAATATATTATTGTATTATAGTAAAGCACTTACCGGCCCAGCAGATATAGAAAAATCTGATCAAGAAATTTGCGGAGTATTTCCTTATATAAGTCCAGAGGTACTTAATGGAAAACCATACACTGAAGTTGCAGATATTTATAGTTTCGGGATGATTACGTACGAGATTGTCATAGGTGAACGACCATTCGGTGAACGAAGTCATAGTAATGATCTCGTATTAGACATCTATAAAGGAGTAGACCTATAATGTTCCCGGATGGTGCAAATTTATTATTGAAAAATGTTGGGATCCTATTCCAGAAAACAGACCAACTGCTGAGGAAATTTATTGGTTTATCTATTCTATCAAATATCCAGCAGAAGAATATGAACTGAGTACTTTGCATTTTCAGTACTACGGTTCAGAAACAGATGAAGAAATTGAAGTGTGTGTTCAACTAGAAAAGCAGAAATTAGATGAACTTGATAAGGAGATGGAATTACAAAAGAACATTCCTACAAATACGAGCAAAAAACAAGAAATCCACTCAAACCAGTCGAATGTTTACCACAAAACTAATTTCAATTCCAACTGAGACAGGTACTTTCTATTTCTAAACATAATCATATCGATATTATCGTTTCAGTTAATTAAATTTATATCAAATGTTTAGGGTTGACAAGTGTCAGTTTGTTTGTTCCAAGCGATTTCGATTTTAACATACCACACGAAATCAAAGGAACGAAGAGATGTCGAGTAACTTTCAAGAAAAACTACAGACTCATGATGAAACATTTATACTTTAAACTTTTTATTGTCGTCGATTTAATTTAATTTAAGAGTTTAAACATTAGAAATTTCATGGGATCGATATCGATATCGATATTACTGTGTTTGAGTTAATTTCTAACTTCTTTGAGTTCACTCATATTTATCACCTTAACGTTAATATTATCGTTATTGGTAGTAACTTATTGCAGTTTCACACTACATAAATGCTCTTTGAATTTTAAGATTTCGAATACCCATCATTGTAGTACATGCGTTTTTATCGGGTACAGGATTACTACGCTAAGTGTAATAAATGTACTTTTTTGTCATTTGAATATCATAAACTGACTGACTGTCGATTAAAAAAATGCAAGAAAATCAGTAGAATAAGTATGGGATCTGGAGAAAATATAAATATAAAGTTGCGTTAAAATTATTATAGAATTCAAAGCAAAATATACGCGTTATCGTTATAGAATCACATTAAAGTTAAAGGGATTAAAAAAATATAATTTTTAATTTGTTAGCATCAAAAAAAAACATAGCGTTAGAAAATGATAGGTAAATTATAATGTTCATCCTTACCCAACCCGAAACGTTGTCAACAAGTACAATTCCTAGTCATATGCTACAATAACTACGTACATGAAAAAGATCTTGCTAGAAAAAGAGGATTGAGAAATAGTTTATGAAAATCTCTGAAAAACCCAAAAGTGTTCCCGCTTAGTCGCATCAATACTGCGCCACTGCTGAAAACATTTTAAGAATTATCATTTCCAAATAAGGGGATCGGTTAAAGCGTAGTCCATCCTGATAATCTGTTCGAAAAATAAACCAATGAGGATGCGTAAATTTTTAATCAACCCGGCAAAACAAATTTGAAGCAAAAATAAAAAATACTGAAAACAGATGCTTAAATCTTTCTTGGAACACTAATTAAAAATGTCGGGAAGGCAATTTTAATATAACCTTGATTTCCTTCCCAACCCCAACCCTAACCCTAATATTGAAATTACCTTTTAATATTTTTAAGATATATTATGTGATGGACTACGCTTTAATAACCGTTCTCCAAATATGGATATGCGTCAAAGCGTTGTATCCACATGATCACATAGGTATTACAATTAAAGGTTGATTTAAGATTAGAGTTAGATTAGAGCGAAGAACAAAGTTATATGTAAAATTGACTTTCTTGACATTTTTTAATAGTGCTCCAAGATAGATTTAAGCATTCATTTTTCGTATTTTTTCATTTTTACGTTCGCGTTTCGGATTTGTTTTGCTGAGCTGATTAAAAATTTACGCATCCTTATTGATTTGTGTTTCAGACTGATCACTGAAGGTACAATACTTTAACACATCCCCAAATAAGTTAATATATGCCATACTTTCAAGAAATGATCATATAATTTTACATGATGAAATTCAACCAATCAAAAACAATATACGTGATATTTCAAGTGCTAAAGATCTCACGTTTATTATTAAAATCAAACTACAATAATTTTTATAATAAAACGAACAAAAAAATACATAATATTATAGATTATATCAAAGGCTATTTGATAATAAATTTGTTTTAATAATTATATATTTAAATTAAAATCTCTTTAAAATTCAAAATATTGTTCTTGTTAATTCAAAAATTGTTAGAATTAATAAATTAGCAAAATAATATAATAGTGAAAGAACAAAGACTAAATAGTTTATAATTAATAGAGTTCACTAAAGATTTTAAAGATTTCTTATAATAACTTATATACAAACTAACTTAATATTAAAAGTAAAAATAGGAGCAAAGAGAAAAATTAAATAAAAAAAAATATTAAAATAAATAGTAAAACTACTAAAGAAAATTACAAAACTTATTGAGAATATCTAACAAAATAAAATAACAATTAAACTTATCAAGAATACAAATAACTAAAAATAATATAACCAGAACTTATTGATATAGTTTAAAAATAATAATATTAAATAAACAAAATACTAATATTAATAGTTTATTTAGAGTGAAGGAATATTCACTATCTGTAGTCAAGATTTGAAAATAATTATAAAAGAATAGTATATTCACAAATAAGATATTACAAGTTAGAACTTGGTTATTTTTATTAGATCAGAGCATGAAAATTTATAGTAATATAAAACTTTTCTTTTATATATTTTCAATAGTTTCTTTGATTTATATAATTAATAATCATTCTAAACTATATCACTATTTACAGATAATACTAAAGGAGAACAAAGACCAAAAAATAAATAAAAAATTATACAAGATGATAAAAAATAAAATACAAGAGAAATTTAATATAAATTTTAGTGACTAGAGATAAGAAAAATCATAAAATCACAGTAAAAAAAGACTCTAAAGAAAAGTTGAATAACATGAGATAAATCATAAGGAAATACAATATTAAAAATAAAAATAGTAATAAAAATAAAAATAAAATATTGGTTTAAGATAATGAAATTCGAATTAAGATTTTTTTTGGAGATAAATATAGATTGTACAAATAGCAAAAAGATTAATTTGAGAGAGAAATATATAAAAGAAAATAAAGGGTGAGAAAAAAAGTGAAAATAAATATTAAGTATGCAAAAATGTAATTCATTGATTACATGTATTTTAATTATCAATTAAAAAGGAAGTGATATTCATGAATTTAGTATTAACGTTACGTAATCGTAATTTTGCAATATTAAATTTGAATATCATTGGACAAAATTATGATACACCATAATTTGTGATATCATAAAATTATAGAATTGCGAAATTTTTGTTTAAAGTTAATGAAAAACGACATATATCATTCCGCGAAATTTTCAACTATTTAGGTCTTAACTGTAGTCTATCAACTGCCGCAAATGTATTACACGATGCCGGACTTTATTCTCGTGTCGCAACAAAGAAACCCTACATTTCGGATACACATGCTTATATTCGTTTTAGGTGGTGTGAGGAAAATCAAAATAAAACAGCTTATGATTGGGTAAATATAATCTTCTCTGATGAGACGAGTGTGAAAATTGGGAAGCTATCACGACAATCAAGAGTTTGGCGACACATGGAGAAAGATTTAATGCTAATTGCTTGGTGCATACTTATAAAAGCGGACGAAAATCTGTAATGGCTTGGGGTGTTTGCGGGAAGACACAAAGGACCACTGGTATTTTGTGATGAATACAAAAATGACGTGGGAAAATAAATCCGGATGTTTATCTCATAATCATAAAGCTAATTTGTTACCATTCGGTATTAGCTGGGAACCGTGTAAGGTTCCAGCAAGATAACGCGCCGATCTATAAGGCGGGACAAATCAAAAAATTAAATTATTCGCGGAAAATAAAATCGTGACTATCAATTGGCCAGCGAATTCACCAGACCTAAACCCAATTGAGAATATTTGGAAGGTGTTGAAGGATAATGTTCAAATATATGAAGTCTTTCCAAAGTCCGAGGACGAACTTAAAATCGCATTAAAGGAGGAGTGGGAAAAACTTGACGTCTCTGTTTTTGAAGAGATTATTTCCTCACCGATCACATGTAATCCTATATAATTTCCATCCCGCCCAACTGCGTCACTATTCGATCTGAAGCAATCACAATTTCAGGTGTATCGATGATAAATTTACGATAAAATGTCTTGAAAACTCAGTATTTTTTTTTTGTTCGAGGACTCGACTCGTTTTCCCATTTAAACTATTAAAATGTAATAATTTCACATCTTTCTTTCCAAAGTCGATTTATGAGTTCTGTTTCGTACTTATCAAGTCTAATTTCCGACTCAGGTGTATTATAATAATATCGTGAAGTTCATCAGGAAGGTAAATGTCCTTGTAATTTTCGATATTCAGTTGCGTTTTAAGATTAAAGAGTCTTGTGATCCTTAGATTTTTGATCAACTCTTCAATATAATTACTAAGCTGAAATAAACTATCTTGAGGGATCAATTTGTAGCGATTGGTAAATATTGTAACAACTTTGTCATGGTTAGTATAGAATAGTTAATATGAGATAACTTCTAGAATATAATTGTCTGATGTATACTATGAAGATTCTTTTTTAAACCAAAAATAATTATTCAGGATCAGTCTATGTATATCCATAGTTGAATAGGTTGCAGTCAAGTAATTCCGTTAAAAAATGGACACGAGTAAGATGCGAGATCGATCAAAGAGTATGGAATCAGCTGTGCATAGCACAGGTCTTTCAGACATAGCCCTACAAAATAAAATCGTAATAAATATATGTGTGAACACAAAGAAGTTTTGATAGTTATGCTTTAACTAAAAACATATTTAATATTGATTCCATAATTAAACGACGACAATTTTGCTTGCATACATAAGTGAAAAGTTTTACAGGTGCATATACATGTAGTAATGGCGATTCTATTTAAAAACACAGTACATAATCACTATAAAATGAAACTAAAGAAATTCAAAGCTATCTGAAATATTCTAAATTTTAAGACTCAAATACTCATAACTCGAGTAAATGTATTGATTACGTAATAAGAAAATGAATACTACCTTGATTATCTCAAACGAAATTACGTATAAAGCTGAATCATCCAGCGAAAATAAAGAGCTTGACAGTTCAATAAAAGAGTGCGTAAATTAATAAAATATTTCGAATAGAGCTCTTTTAAAATCGTTATCGTTATCGTCCAAGTTCAGTAATTATGGAATCTTGTTTTTAAAGCACAATAACTTAACTTTATGTTCTTTTTAAATCCACTCCTTTTGTGTATTTAAGTATACAGGATTACATATAAAAAACATTTTACTTTCTTGTTCCTAGAAATTGTTAATATAGTTTATTCAATTACATAATTGGTTCAATTACATAATTTTGTTTACCACGTACTAGTAAGAAAGGAGTGATTAAGAATAGGAATACATGTAATTCGAGTTTTTGGGGAAGTGAGAGTGCTTGAAAGATATTGTGTTTAGTGTGTATTACATGTATTACGTTTGCAAAATTATTGTCGTTTACGTACATACAGTACACATCATAAGTAACCGACCCCCTTTAACTTGGCATAGAGGTAAAATAAATTAAAAATTTTTATTTTATTTAAAAATACATTATTTATTCTGATCATTCAA
>CAJVPL010001361.1:0-14552 GCA_910591945.1 Ambispora gerdemannii | reverse complement strand
CATCGATTTTTTCTAATCGATGGTAATCGATTCTCAGTTGATAATCGATTGCCAACCTGGTTTAAAATTTCGTGATGACATCTGGTACCATTTGTCAACTAATGTTCTGATCTTCTTTGATAAAACAAGGAATTGAGATGAAGAGTGAAATGATTGATGTTAGATATATGGAAAATATTGGAGTGCTATTATATAATAACTTAACTTAGCTCTATAATATTTAACCAAACGAACAAATAGCCCAAGCAATATTTTTAAAGTTAGCTGAGGTTACTGAAATATGAGTTATTCTGACAAGAAAGGAGTTGGAAGAATCGAGTCAAGAAAGCACTGATTTCAAATTCACAGACTACAATGAAATAGAAGTATACTTACTAGATAAAGACCAGAACAAGGAGATAATTAAACAAAGAAATTAATTTCACAACAAATCAACCAACTCAGCAAATTTTTAGATATATACCAAGAGATTTTTATTATCGACATGACTGAGCTAAGATAAATGAATCTAGTTCAATACCAAATTAATACTGATAATAAAAGATTGATCTAACAGAGAGCTTATCGAATCACTTTACTGGATCAAGAATTCATTCATAATGAAATACAAAGAATATTGAATATCAGAATTATATAATAATCTAATAGTTCCTGGATTTTATTTGTAGTTATAGTTAATAAAAAGGATGAGAAGAAATAATTTTGTCTTGATTATTAAAAATCAATAACATCACCAAAAAGAACACATATCTCTTACCTAGAATTGATAAAATATTAGATAATCTGGATCATATCAAATGATACTCATTATTAGACCTTATCAATGAATATTGGTAAATCAGTATAAATAAATAATGTATCAAAAAAACTATCTTCATCTTCAAGAAAGATTTCTATGAGTTCATTGTAATGCTATTTGAACTCTGCAATACTCCTATGATCTTTCAATGAGTAATGGATGCAATATTAGATAATTATAACTGGAAATTTACAATGGTCTATATTAATGATATAAATATATATTCTAAAAATTTTGAGAATTATCTGCAACACTTGGAAAAAATATTTCAGTGAATTAAAGCAGCTGAACTTTAATTGAGTCTAAAGAAATGCAATTTTATCAGAAAAAGTCTATCATTTCTGGATCACATCATCACTGAAGAAGGAATTTTGACCAACTTGTTTATAGTAAAAAGGATCCAAAAATTCCCATAACTGTATATGGTTAAATCACTTTGTTCATTTCTCAGATTGGCTGGATATTATTAGAAGTTTGTAAAGAGCTTTTTCCAGATTGCTACCTTTCTATCCATTTACTGAAGACTGATATTAGATTCATATGAAAAGAAAAACAAGAAGAGACTTTTGAAGAATTAAAAAAAAGAATTATCTCGGTCCCAATACTAATATATTCTGATTTCACACGAAAATTCTATCTTTTTATGGATGCTTATGATACTGAATTAGGAGTAGTATTATCACAAAAAGATGATCAAGACCAAGAATGTGTGATCATCTACGTCAGTGTTTTGCTTAAACCTGGAGAGAAATGTTATAATGTAATTGAGAAAGAAGTATTAACTGTTGTATGAGAAATATGCCAGTTCTATCATTATCTACTCAGAATGCTCTTCAAAATTATTACAGATCACAATGCACTCTGATAATTATTTACCAAACAAATTAATTCTGAATCACATGTCTCACGCTGAATTATGAATATGTTAGAATATACATTTACCATTATTTATCACTCTAATAAATTAAACCAAAATACAGATACTCTCTCCTGAATCAATCAGCAATAAAAAAAATTAGCTAAAATAATAAAATTAAAATCAATGATATAGCACACACACAAAAAAAAATGGACTTAACTATATATTTCGATTTTTTATAATGCTTGGAAAATGAAAGTTATCCTATGGAATACAATGAGGACCAGTACAAAAGAATATGAATCTACATACAGATCCACTATTTGGATACTTTGGCTATGAAGGAACATATTAACAAATTATAATTCATTACTGGTGAAATAATATAAAAATTAATATCAAAGATTTCGTAAAGTTTTGTGAAATCTACTAGTAAACTGATGGATATGTAACCAAGTAACCATTATATTTGATCAAAGTGAACTAATCTTTCGACTGAATCATCATCAACCTAGTTGAATTCTGTAAAATAACAGTGAGAGAAAAATCATTATATAGTAATGGCTATTAATTATTTAACCAAATGGCCAAAAATCAAAGTCATACCAAATAAAAAAGCATTCACTATTGTACGATTTATCTTTGAAGAAATTGTCTGCTGACATGATTGTCCTAAGGAAATACAATTTGATCAAGGAATGAAATTCACTATCTCAATCATCGAAGAGTCTTCAATATTTAGCACAAGTTCTCTTTCTTATATCATTCCAAATGAACAATATAGTGGAATAATTTAATCAAATACTTTGTACAGTCTTGCAAAAATATTGCATTATCTTAGAGAATGAGTGAGATATATATATTCTGGTTGCGCTCTTCACCTATTGAACATTGAGAAATTTAATCACATGTCATAAACTATTTTTCTTGATCTATGGATGTAAAGTTAGACTACTTATTAAATTGAAATATGAAACTTATCAAGAAAACAATACTGGCTTCAAAGACCAAATAGAAAAATGAATCTTTACCCTGATACATAAATTATTCACCAAAATTCAAGATGCTCGGTAAAATATTGACGAAATCCAGTGAAAATCAAAATTGTATTATGACCAGAGACTTCATAAAGTCATTTCCTTTGAAATTAGCAAAAAAGTATTAATTTACGACATGGTATAGCATGTCAAGCATGGGGATAAGTTCAAATCACAATGGAATACTGAGTGATATTATATTCATGAGTCTTATAACAATAATATCTATAGATTGCGAAATCAACATGAACAACTACTAAGAAAACTTTCAATGGGACTTAGCTCAAACAATATTATGAATGAACATAATTAGAACATCCTGAATAAATGCTAGAAACAAATGAGAACATTCTCTTTCAAAAAAAATTTTAATAATAAGAGAGATAATAATAAAATAATTGTCCTAATGAAGTAATTCAACATCTGAATTATGAACAAATAAACATCAAACGCATGACGATCAATGAAACTAATGAATATAAAAATCTAAATTCATTTATAAAAAAAAGAAGAAAGAAGAAAGAAGAGAAAAGAGAAATGGATCAAATAAACCACCACTGGCAAAATGAAGTCATAACTTTCATCTTCCATCTGGTCCAATTACTTCAAGAGCACCAATTCCAAGGAGCCATCATGATGACTTCCAACCAAATTCTAATCAGAGAGCATGAACAAATAAAAACAATCAAAGTCGATAACAACCAACTGACAAACAACAATTTAACTGGTATGACAAACAAATCATTACCCGTCGATGAAATTATAACTGAAATTAGAAATTTGCCTGACAAAGAGTTCGACTTGGTGTACCAATTCAACCCGAACAATGACTGGAAACATCAAATCCAACATATCTGTACTGATATTGTTCAAAACAAGAATGATAGTTACCTGTAACTCCAGAAATACTATCAACTCGGAGAATTATTTAATAAGACACCAAAAAGATATTGACAAAAATTACAAATCATTAAATTCAAATTGTGCCAGCAATACCACGTTTCATCACCAGATCGACACTATTAGATACACATCAAATATTTGAAAAATGTCGCGTGAAGATAAATGAACATCTAACGTTGACGCCAAATGATGTATTCAAACTATGGATTTCAGAGATTAACGAAATTTCACGGCAAATTTAGTCATCTCGCAGAAGCTCGACTCTTTTTGATGGACTAGTGTTACCGGGTTAATAATAAATTCATCAATCTCTCGATTTTGGTAAAAACTGTCTAGCCCGATTTCGTTAAATTAAATTCGCTTTTGAAATTCTATTTTTATTTCGCTTTTGTTTTCTATTTTAAATTCGCCTTTAATTTCTATCCTAAATTCGCTTTTGTTTTCTATCTTAATTTCGCTTTAGATCTTGCTTTTATTTTCTATTTCTTTTTCTATTTTAAATTCTCTCTTAAACAATAGAATGTATTATGCAATGAGTTCTGAAATAATGTAACCAAAAAATGTATACATAGTCCTCGTGGACGTTAATATAAAATTGCGTACAATTCTTCTCCAAGTAAATTAGACTTATAAAAATTGTTGTAATTGATTGTGGTTAGGTCCTTTGATCCATAAAAGGCATTGATATTGTTAAATCAGCATATTGATTGATTGAAAAGCGCTTTGTGTTAAACAGTTTAAGCTTTTAGCTAGAAAAAGCAACGATTGGAAGTTAATAAGAACATTGTCAACAACCAGTTACATAAAACTTAAAACCAAAAACATCTTACCTACAAACTGATCCAACTAAACCCCTCTCTCTACCGTTATACTGAAACGATATCTGTAGATATCAACACGGGAATTAGAAACGATCAAGTATTACTCAGTCTAATTACTCCCTCCCCAACCCATTGTTATAGGTAAAATCGTCGATTACGTCTAACCACGATCAACCCGTGACACTACGTAATTTTAAAATTGTCAAGATCATTGAATAATGTCACGGGTGGATCGTGATTATGCGTGATCGACCTGTAATAATGAGTTGGGAAGTGATTAGACTGCGTTTGTTTCTAATTCCTGTGCCGATATCGTTCAGTATGACGGTAGAGAGGGAAATTTGGATGGGTCAGTTTTTAGGTAAGGTAGTTTGGGTTTTATGTTTTTATGTTTTTATGTGACGGTTATCATAATACTCTTCCTATTAACTTCCAATCGTCGCTTTTTCTAGCTAAAAGCCTTAAACTGTTCAATCACAAAATGCTTTTTCAATCAATCAATATGCCGTTAACAATATCAACGCCTAAAGGACCTAACCACAATCAATTACAACAATTTACAAGTCTAATTTACTTGGAGAAGAATTGTACGCAATTTAATTCTGTCTCTTTATTAACATCTGCGAGGTCTATATATACATCTTTTTTTGGTTACATTGTTTCGGAACTTGTTGCATAATGCACTTTATTGTTTAAGAGAGAATTTAAGATTGAAAAAGAAATAGGAAACAAGAGCAAGATCAAAAGCGAAAATAAAAGTGAGATCAAAATCAAAAGCGAATTTAGAATAGAAAACAAAAGCGAAATAAAAATAGAATTTCAAAACGAAATTAAACCAATGAAATCGGGTTAGGCGGATTTACCAAAATTGAAATTATTCTTAACCCGGTAACAAAAATCAGACCAGATTCACATAGCTTTTAATTTAAAGAATCAAATCCAGTCATTAGTTATAGAATCTAGTAATTAAGTAAACAATAAAGAATAGAGTCCTATTTTAAAGAACCATTTTTCAATGAATTTTATCATTATGAAAATTTATTTTGACGCCACTTGAAATACTTTCTTCCATCGGAACTCAACAGACCATGGTCATGGAAGATTTTATTACAGAAACTATGTTACGTAGTATGATGAAAATCGGAACCATACAGAACTAAATCACAACCATCTTAAAATATTGGACCATGACGATGAGTTGCACGGATGGATTAAATCGATCAATTATCGTTATAGCAATAGTGATAGCAACAAGCAACACATAGTCAACTATAAGCAACAAATTAGCATAATTATATTACATAACTAAGGCTCCATCAAACAATCCCGGAGAAAAATTCCCCGGACGCCATTTAAGTCCCTATTAATCCGAATCCCACATGCGTCGCACCTAAACACTTTATTTCCACCCAAATTCCTCTTAATGTATCGACAATAACATGTTTTCTTCCATGTCGACGTTGTGACATTTGTGTGCTATGAAATGTCGGCAATACTATTATATCAAAAGTACGAGCCAACCACAATGCAGTTTTTTTGTGTACTTCATCCACTAAGCGAGCTTGGGCTCTTTTTATAGAGTTACGCTTCTTTGCTGGTGCTCTAGTGGTGCGTGAAATAAGTGCATCCAGAGAAAGGCAAAGGCGTATAATATGGTTAATATACTTGTCGCCGAAACCGCCATACCTGACTGTGGGTGAATACCATGCGAGAAAAGGTTCGGACACCAGGATCAATGGCGGCAACATGGATTTCTTTCGCTTGATTCTCACGGATAGACTTTCAATACACCCATACAAATATCCAATATCCTAATTTTCTCTCGTATATTAATTTCGAATCTATTGTAACTTTTCCAGTATTATTCGGCCATCAATGATTGTATCTTCGAAGTTCGTGATGAAATGGTGGCTTTGTTAAACCTTTGTGGCGTGGATGATCTGGATCGCTAGCAAGAAGAATCTTATTATGTAATAGCCTTAGGTGAAAACGAAGTGGTTCACGGCAGTACTGGTCACGAATAGTAATAGTTTGGCGGTCATCTTTTTAGAGGCAAAATGAAGTATGTTATAAGGGTTTTAACTTTTTCTCTTTCGATTTCTTGCAATGACTATCTCTGGTCTGAAATAGCATGATCAAGCACCTCATATGGCACCTTTTCCACAAACGCCCATTCCTTTGTGTATCTAATTTTTAGCCGAAGAAGCACTCTGAAAAAAACTGCTTTGTAGTTCTATAATGCTGACGGTAATTGCTTACTACCATGTTATAAACCAATCTAGCACAACCTATCCACTATCGAAGCAAGATCTTCTGAGAAGAATTGGGATATATTCGTACTTTCAGTGATCGTGTCAAATTTGCTTTCTTTGCTCTCTTGACTCGTCGTGTTGTTTGCACTTTCTTCCTACGTTTTTTGCTTTTTATCTTGTTTCCATTCTCATCTGTATCGAAAAATAAGTGATTTAATTTGGTTTAGGTGAAAGAAAGTGCAAATAAATAATTTGTTAGCAGATCGCTTTTCATATAGTCGGCAGATGAAAACGGTGTTAATCCTGAGATAGTTCCCATCCATCCATTGGATTGTCATTTGAGAGAACCACAGCTATTAAGGTGGAAGATGAACTTGATGAGGTCGAAGGCGAATCTACAGAGCCTGTCTCTGTGGGCAACCACAATCTTCTTGACCAGTCCGCGACTCGATCATTCCAATAGGGAATGCAGTCCGGATCTCTTGAAGATAATGCCGGAGCTGATATCAGAGATGAGGTTATGGTTTAGGAATTGTGAGAGGAGGTATTGTTTCTGCCTTTCAAGATCTTATTTCTGGAGTCTCTCACGTAAACAAAACATTCACGTTAGGACGTCAAGGAGGAGGAGGATCAGCATTGTGGTTTCTGAGTATGGATTCGACATTATAGGCTATTTGTCTCGAGGGAAGTCTAGAAGCGTGTATCTTGCTCTCTCTATTCCAGTGCCGGAGTGTGCTGTGTAAAGAAACAATAATACAAAGGCAAATTATTTTTTTTGTAAAAAAAGATGAGTAGAAAAAAACAGCTTCTTGATTTACTCTCTTGGATAAGAAAGGTTGTTCAAGATATAAAAATGGTGTTTTTAAAATACTTGAAAATTTTTTTTTCCACAACAATATTATTATTGTTGCTTCTATTACTTAATTACAAGTATATGAAAATGAATAATAATTATAATAACAATGAAATAATGGCTGCTAATGTGTACATATATACTAGATGGTCGAAATGACAGAAATATGAGACGGGGATAGTGATTCCAATCAGATTGTTTTTCTGCGATTCTTCTGTCAGTTGTTGGAATCGTGAAGGATAGAAGTAGAGAGGATATCTATCCATTTTGACTGAATACAATGGTGCACATTTCTCTTAACAACTGGTTTTTTTATATCCAACCAGCGATCGAAAGTAATCCATAAATGTTTATTTTTTGCTTCATCATTTCAATAAAACTTCACACTATGTTCTCCTATTTTAATTATTTTTTATCCACTAAAGAAAATTAGGTGGAATATTGGACAACTCTATACTATTTATTAGCCTGGCCTCTCAAATTAACATTTTGATAAAAAAAACTTTGGTTGAAATTTCTTTACAAATTTTGATATTCCCTTTCTAATGCTATGCGATTTGATAAACAAAGTAAAACACTCCTCCATTTTTTTTAATATAATGAATTTTATCACGTGTACATAATTTTCATATTGCATGTTGAATCCAGTGTTAATATAATAAAATAAAATATTTTTAATGTAAACTAATATAAGATATAATAAGATGCAAATCGAATAATTCTATAGGAAAAACAAAACTGTACTTGATCACTTGCTTTTTGCAGATTAAACAAATCACTGAACAAAGTAATAAATTATCAGCAATAGTGATTGTGCTCTTTTGAACATATAATATACTAAAGTATATCCATATAATATAACTTGAAATAATTAATCAATTATTGCAGAACAAAGATATAAAAACAATTTGATATAAAAGAACAGTTCAATAAGACTAGTAAGAAATAATATATATTCTATTTGAATTAAAACTAATATATAATATATAATGTATAGAATAATTGATATATTATTTATTAACAATAATATAATTAGTATAAGTTCATTTTGCTTTGCTAGTGAGATTGATTTTTGTTTTTTATTAAACTTACATTTTTTATTATAGTAAATATGATAATTTCTTGGATAATTTTTCTTGTAATATATTAGAAAAAATAAATGAATTTATATGTATAAAATAATATTATTTGATAAGTTATTAAGATAAAAATCCTAGAGTTATTGTTCTACTTAAGAAGAATAGAATATATTTTGTAATAAAAAAGAATATAAAAAGTAAAAATAAATAATATTGATAATTGATAAGAAAAAAATTTTTGTAATATATTTTTATAATTATTATATAAATAAATAAAATTCAAAGTTTCAAACTCATAAAAAATTTATTTTGAATCTTGTAATTTAAATTTATTTTATTAAAATATATTACTAAATTAAATATTTAATATATTGTTTCATGTTTTTTACTAATTGAATAATTAGCTAATAAACATGAACAAGAGTTAAAAGAGATAATTAAACAAATATAAGGAGAATATGAAAATAATATCTAAGTTCTATATCAATTTCTACTGAAATTGTTATAGTTTGAAAGAGAAAAAGGATAAGATAATAGTATTTCAATTATTTATAGTGTTCTGAATAATCATACTAACTAATTAATTTATGAATTATTTAATTGAAGTGACTAATAATTTAACTAACTAATTAAAATATTAAAAATAACAAAATAACAAAGATTCTTTCACTTCATTCTTCTCACAAGAAAGAGATTACAATGTCTTTAGTTGAGAAATTCCAAATAATTCAATTATAACAAAAATATTAAAAGATTAGTCTATAACAAAATATTAATTTAATAATTTATTTTGATTAGCTCAATATAATCTCAAAGCTACTTGTTCGCAAGATTTGAAGTATACTTTTGAGAGAGAAATGTGAATTGTTTAAGTGTTAAAAAAGTATTTGTTTTATTATATTATTTATTCTCAAGTTCTGATATGTTGAGTTAGAGCTCAACTACAACTTATATTTATACATTTTCTTCAAAATACAAATATAATATTGAAAACAAGAAAAAGATATAAAAGAAATTATACTAACTAAAAATAGAATTCCAATTTACTAAATATAGAAAGTAGAGAAATAAAGGAGAAAAAGTATAAATCTTCAAGAATTTTGATTGGTTAAATTATATCTACTCAGAATAAATAAGTATAAAAATATAAAAAATATAAAATATATAAATATATAAAAGTATAAAAAGTATAAAAAGTATAAAAAGTATAAAAGTATAAGATAGAAATGATATAAAAGTATAAAAGTATAAGAGTATGAAGTAAAAAAAGTATAAAAAGTATAAAAATATAGGAGTATAAGGTAGAAAAAGTATAAAAAGTATAGGAATGTGAAGTAGAAAAATAAAAGTATATGAATTCTAATATTAATAATATATAAAGAAATTATGAAATATTCTAAGTTCTTTACATGATTTTTATAATTTCATGAAATATTACAATTTATGAAATTAACAAATTTTATAACATAATTATAATATTTGCATCCTCTTTAAAAAGATTGAGCTCCTGTGAAATTATTGGGTAAAGTTTTTGATTTCTCAATTTCTTATTCGATATATCTTTATTGGCATTAATTCTAAATCAAAATTCTTTTGGTCTATTTCTTCTTTGGAAGAAAATATTTGATAAGTTCTTCTCACAATTATATAGTGATAATCATAAGATTAAAGTCTAAGTTCTCTATTAATCTTCCTTTTAATCACTAGTAATTATCTTTGATATTGTGTTGGAATGTTGACTAAATAATTATTCAACTTTAAAATATTGCTTCAATATTTTATTATTACTTATTTATCTTTTTAAAGTCTTTTCAAGTTGTTCTTTTAGTTATACTGGCCATTCATTTTTGGCTGGAGAACTTATGATATCTTCTTCTTGATGAATTAAACTTGTCATTGAATTTATATCTAAAATGAAACTAAATCCAGTTTCTTCTATAGTTTGTAATAAATTAACTTTAGGTAAAATATCTAAACTCACAGCTAATGAATTTACCAAAAGATTATAATCTTTAATTAAGTTTGAGATTAATTCTATCAAAGAAATTAAATGAGTTTGCTTGAGATTATTATGTAGAATTATACCCGTTTCTGAGATAAAGATACTTCCTTGTTGATTGATAAGTAAATGAATTGTAAGTTAAATAAGTAAAGATCACATAGCATTATCAATTCAATCTGATATGTGAAATATAATATATATGTATTAATCTAAAAAAGTAAATGATTAATAAATAAAATTTTTTAAAGGGAACTTAAAAAGTTAAATTTAAAATAATATAACAAATTATTGAAAACTTTGAGAAAAAATAAATGACTTATTTATAATAGTTAAATGTGTTATAATACAATTTAAAAAAATTCTATTTAAAAAGAATTTGTAAAGAATTAATGTATTCTATTACTACTTTGAGTTCAAATAAAGTTTGTCTCTCGTGATATAATTTTAGTTATACACCATTAAATGTTTTCTTGAGTAATTATTCTTGTTAGTTTCACAATTTATATACTTTATTCTAATAGATCTCATGAATATAATATCATTCTTCTTTTTATTGTGACTTGAATTTTTTTTTATATTCAATATGTCATTTCATATTATAAATTAAAACTTTGTCTCCAATTTCAAACTGCTCTATCTTTCGTATTTTTCTATTATATCTTTCTTTAAACTTTTCTTGTAACAAATTTATATTTCATTTAATATTATTAATTTGTTCAGGTAAATAATTTATAAGTGTAAATATTTTTTTCTAATAGTTATTTTTTGATGATAACTTCTTTTTTAAGTATTGTTTCAAACTGTAATTCTATTGGTAATTTTGCTTCTCTTCCATATGTTAGGAAAAATAATTCATATCTTGTAGTATTATTTTGTAATATTCTATAAGCAAATAATACTGCAAAAATATAATTATTTTATTCTTCTTCTAAACTAATAATAAGTTTTTGTAATATTGTTAATAAAGTTCTATTGAATTGTTTTATAATTCCATTCATTTGTGAGTGATATGACGATGAATATTTGTGTTATATTCTAAATTTATCAGTAAGTTCTTCTATTATTTGTGCTATAAATTCTGTTTCTTGATTAATTGTAATATTTTTAAATATCTATATTAACAGATAATTTCTTCAAAGATAAATTTCGCAATTATAATAGCTTTTTTGTTAGGTATTGCTTTTGCTTCAGGCCATTTCGTTAAGTAATCTATTGCTGTAACAATATATTAATTTCCTTGTTGAGTTTATTTACATGATTCAATTAGATTAATTACAATATAATCAAATAGTTGTCCAACTTTAATGGGATATAAGAATTCTTTGAATTGTCAACTTCTAGTAAACTGATATGTTGAGCAAAATCTTTTATATTAATTCTCATTCTATTTTACTAATATTATATAACTATTTGTTAATAAGTTTTATTATATCTAAAGTGTCCAGATAATAGATCTTTATGTATTTCTTTTATTACTACTTCTATTTCTGTTTCTTTTAGTACTTAAAGTAGATTGTTAGCATCTTTTCATTAGTTAATTTTATAAAGTAAGCCATTTGTATAACAAAATGTTTAGATTATTGTTAAAAATATTTCTTTTGTTGTTTAGTAAGTGTTAAGTTATAAGTTTTGTTATCTAAAAATTGAAATAGATTATAGTAAGTTGTTAAATTCATTTTTGTAGTTAATTAATTAAATATTTTTAATAATTAGCAGAGTTAATTTGAGATAGAGCATTAGCATTTTGATTTACTCATCCAGATTAATAGCTAATTATGAAGTTATATTTCATCTTCATTGTAATTCATCAGAAAATTCTTGATATTGAGTTTGTTTGTTTAGTGAAGAGTTATCGTAATGCATTATAATCAGTTATTATTTTAAAAATTATTTTAAGCAAGTAATATTTGAATTATTAGACAGTCCAAACTACTGTTAAAACTTCTTTCTCAGTTATACTATATTAGATTTCAGCAGGTTTAAGAGAAATACTTGAATAAGCAATTACTCATTCTCAATTTTTTTCATTTTTCTGTAAGAGTACAACTTTTAATCCAAAGTTAGAAATGTTAATATAAAGATAGAACTTCTTCGTAAATTAAAATTAGAGAAGTGATAAATATTTTTTTGAATTTGTTGAATACAGTTTCTTGATCAATAATCCAAATAAAGGTAATATTATTTCAGAGTAATTTAAATAATGAGGTAGTAATTTGAAAAAATTCTTTTATGAATTTCTGATAGTATCCAGCAAGTTCAAGAAATAATTTAAATTTTTTTACTATTCATAATTGAGGGAATTCAACAATTTTCTGAACTGTCAATGGATCAGATGAAATACCATTTTTGTTTATTACATGTTCTAAAAAGAGTAATTCTTTTCTAATGAAGTTATATTTGGCTTTGTTAAGTTTTAATCTAGCTTTTTTGATTTGTTGAAGACAAGTTGTAGATGTTGTAAATATTCTTCAAATATTCAGGAGAAAATATTAATATTATCAATATAAACTATAATGAACTTTCAATTATAATTATCAAGCATATTATTCATGACTTGTTGAAATATGACAGATCCATTGCATATATTAAAGAGTATAATATTAAATTCAAAGAGTTCTTTATGTGAGATAAATGCAGTTTTTTGTATACTATCAGAATCTATTTCAATTTGCCAGAATTCATTAGTTAGGTTTGTAGATGAGAACCATCTTGATTTTTCAAGTGTATCTATTATTTCATCAATTTGTAATAAAGGATAAATATTTTTCTTTGTGATATTATTAACTTTTTGGTAATTAATGTAGAAATATTTTTTTCTATTCTTTTTAGATATTACAATAATAGGTGAGATCCAGGAACTGGTTGAGGGTTGAGCAATTCCAGTATTTACTATTTTTTGTATTTCTTCAGAAATAAATTGTTGATCTGATAAAGTTGCTCAGTAAGCTCTCTGTCTAATTGGTTATTTATCTCCAGTATTAATTACATGTTGAACTTGATTAACTCTTTCAAGTTTGTGGAGTTCAGCTACAAATATATAATCATATTTATTTAGCAATTGATTTAGAGCTTGGTCTTGTTCTGTTATTAGTTCATATTGTTTAATTGATTTGTTATCTTTTTCTTGATTCAGGAAATATGTTGTTATATCTTTATTATTAGTAGATTCAAATCTACTAGTTTCATAATTAGTTTCTTCTAGTTTTGTCAAGTTTGTACTGGTTATAATTTTTTGATGGGGACAAGTTATAGGAATACTATTTGTGCAATTTTATCATTCAGTTGAATTATATAGTCATCATCAGATTGATTATATAAAATAATACTAATATTTTCAGTATAACCTGAGTTAATAATTCTATTTTTAATATCAATTTCTTTTAGAGTGAGAGATGATTATAACATTAGTTAATATATAGTTTTTTCAAATATTTTCATTATAATAAAAATGTTAATTACATGTGTCTGTTGTAATTTAATAATAAGTGATTCTTCTCCAGTATATTTAATATTAAAACCAGTATTATTTTTGTGAACATGTTCTAGTATCTGATTTTTGTTTTCATTATTATAAACTTTGATAGCAAGAAGTGTATTTTTAATTTCATTTTCTTCAGTATGTATAATCGTTATATCATCTGAATGATATTCATCAGAAGTTTTTTAACAGAATTTGTAAATACTTTCTTTATTTTCTGAAGTTTTACTAGTTTTCATTTGATCAATTTTATTTTGGATTTTTTTGCAAAATCAATAAATTTTATTAAGTATTATTATCGTAATAACATAAATTTCTCTAATTCAATAATCTTTCTTTGATTATATGAAATTTCCTTTTTCTTAATTTTTATAATTTATCATCTAATTATCATTATTTTTATCCAATTGTATAATTATCTCACTTTTATTTTATTACTCTAAATCTTATATTTATATCCTAAATATCA
>CAJVPL010001360.1:0-14553 GCA_910591945.1 Ambispora gerdemannii | reverse complement strand
CTGGGCTAAATCCATTAAGAACTTATCTAATTTTTGCTGCGATTTCAGAGTTGTAGTTATGTTGCCATTAGATGAAATATGGTAAACTGAAAGGAGGATATTTATCCCTTTAAAAATTTTACGGAAGAAATAACTCAAGAATGAATAAATTTTGGTTTTGATAAAAAGCAAACTAGAGAATGATTAGGAAGTGGTTTGCAACCTGATGATGCTGGTTTTGCCTGGTGATTACAAGACATTGAACTAAAAAATGTCGAATGATTCTCTAATTATAATCATGAAAAAGAATTAAGGAAAGAATATGATGATTATCGTTTCAGTCAAAAAGTAATTGAGCAAATGAAAAATCCCCCCCCCGTGACTACGATAGAGATGGAAATCCTACATTAACTGCTGAACAAGAATCATTATTGGAACAATTAATCCCTAATCAGGAGTTAAGAGAGAAATACAAGCCATTTGGAATATGCAAGGAATGTTATCAACCTAATACTGGAGTCGGCAATGATGGTAACTGGTGTCATCCTTGCAATTCAAAGCATTTTGCACAAGACTTTGACAAATGGACTAGTGGTAACCCTGCCATTGATAGTTTTATCCAAAAATCTCAACTAGAAGCAACTAGTCATCGTAAGATTTTAGAATGAATTCCTTACAACCGGCTTACTAGTATTGAATACTTAGCCGAAGGAGGATTTGGTAAGGTTTATAAAGCGAAATGGCTTGATGGATCAATTTACAGTTGAAATACTAAAAATAATAAATGACAAAGAACTAAAGATGTCAAGAATGGAAAAATGCTTGGTTATAGCGAAGTTGTTATAAAAAGTCTAAATAATTCTCAAAACGCAATCCCTAATTTCTTGCAAGAAATTACTTATCACAAGTTAACTGATACTTTTTTCATTGTGCCATGTTTTGGCATATCAAAAGATCCAGAGACTGAGAATTATCTGATGGTCATGGAATATATGTTTAATGGTAACTTGAGACAATGCTTGAAAATGAATGATCAGTTAGGATTTTTGAATAAATTTCTTTGGTTAATCAATATTGCAACTGGATTAAAGCAAATTCACGAAAAAGGGCTACTGCATTGCGACTTTCATCCCGGTAATATACTAAGTGGTAGTCATGACAATTTTTGTATCGCTGACTTAGGCTTATGCCGACCGGCTAACGAAGTTAACAAAGGAAAAGTTTACGGAGTTTTACCTTATGTGGCACCGGAAGTATTACACGAAAAAGGCTATAGCCAAGCGAGCGATGTTTATTCTTTCGCGATGGTGGCTTATGAAGTATTAACTGGTTTACCTCCCTATACAGTTTATGATGACAAAGAAATTTATTATAAAGAAGTGCCCCACAATGTAGATCTGACCTTAGAAATATGTAGAGGATTAAGACCAAGTTTAAGTAGTGCTAAAGTTCCTCAACTGCTAAAGGGTTTAATTAAGGAATGTTGAGATACAGACCCATTAAAACGTCCAACTGCCGGTGAAGTATTTAAAATTTTAAGAGGCTGGTGGGACGAAATTTATTTAGGAAAAGTTACTGAATTTCATAGACAATACGATGAAGAAAGAGTTTGCGAATTACTTTCTGGATTTTATAAGCAGTATAAAGGTCAAACTAGAGAAGTAAAACCTGAGGAATCTAGAAAAGTGTATGAGGAATTATTTTCTGAATTTTGCCAGCAACTTAATTATAACATTTATACAAAAAAGGAGGAAGATGCACAAGAAGAATTCTGAATTTTATTAAGGTCAGTTAAAAGCAACGGTGCATCAAACAGCAACATGACTTATCAAACTCACCCCCAAGCCATTTATACTAGCCGTCTCTTAGGATTCCCTAATCTCCCCAAACCGCAAAACAACCCTTCTCAAGAATGACAAATTTCTGTTTTACTAGAGTTACGAATTAAGACGATTGAAGAAGAATTAGAAGCTATCAAAGAACTCCTTGGCAGTGAATTAGCCAAGTTAGTAGGTGAATTTATTCAGGCTCGCCAAAAAATGCTAAAAGATGAGGAAGATGATCAAGCTGTGGAGAAAGTAGGGGAACTAGAAGAAAAATTGAAAGAGAACAGTTTTTCAGAAGAAGAGACAGAAAAAATTACTAATCATTGTGAAGAACTAGTTGATTTGAAAGAACAGCTGGAAAAACAAGTGTTGCAAAATCAGGTAGAAATTCCCGCCAAAAAATAACACTATGGTAAACAATCAAATAGAATTTAACGAAAAATATAAGAATAAAGAAGTAACAGAAATAGAACTTAAATATAAAACAAAATTTCAAGGACAACTAGTCATTGAAAATTATTTAGAGTTAGAAAAGTTATGCTTGCAGGATGTTAGAAGCGTTGACAAAGTAGTTCTTAAAAATTTAACTAAGTTGCAGGAATGCACTATCCGCGGATGTAACGTTAAAGAATTAATCATTGAAAACTGTTCTCGTGCCAAGAAATTGAATGTTCGAAAAAATTCTTTAACTAATTTGGAATTCTTAAAAGGCTTAGATGACTTAAAAGAACTTGATTTATATGGAAATACTGGGATCGACAATGGACTAGAATACTTACCAAATAGTTTAGAAAAATTTTCTTATGAAAACACTAAACTAGTTGAACTTTTAAAATCCTATCGGGGCGATTGAAAAATTTGTCAAAAAGATTTGCAAGAAATAACCCAGTACAACCCTTGTCAGTTAGCAAAAATAATTCGAGATTTAAAGAAGAAGCATGAGGATTTAAAAAAGTCTGTTTCAGATTTTATTAAAGATAAAGAAGAAATTTTCTATAGTAGTAAGGAATTAATAACAACAGAATTACTTTCAGATTTAGAAAAAGAATTTAAAAACAAAGAAGAAAAAATTAATTATTTAGAGTTCCGAGTATGAGAACTAACTGAGTTAAATGAACAACAAAAAGAAAAAATTCAGACTTATCTGGACAATTTTGGCTCAGAAAAAGAATTGTTGAAAAAGTTAGTTAAAACTTATCTAGAGTTTATTAAATTCAAGAAACAAGGCTTAGGCTCCACTAATTATCGTAAGCAGCTTAAAACATACGAAAAGCATTATAAAGAAATTGAGGATGAACTAGAAAATAAATTGGATGAGGAAGCCATGAATGAAGTTCAACGCATCTTAACCAATTGTGAAGCACTAGTCGAACAAGAACAAGAAATAGAAACTAAACTTAATGATAAATCAACGCTGATTGAGGAACAAAAACAAAACCCGATCTTGCAAATGGCTGATAACAGAGAAGAAAAAGAAAAATTAAAAGAGCAAGAAGAGACTAACTAGAAACAAAGAGAAAGGCGAAAATCTTTATTGATAGCTGAACTTCAAGGTGAATTAAAGGTTTATAGATCAATTACTCCTACCCCCGAAAGTCAAAATGAAACTTTAGTCAGTCAGCTAATTGGCGAACTGAAAGAAAGAAAAACATTGGCTTCTGACGAACAAGAGATTATCACTAAAGCTAAAGAACTATTAGGAGCCAAAAGAATCTTTCTAAATACTCGCCAAATAACTATTAAAGGTCTCCAAAATTGCTACAATAAACTGAAGGGGAATAAAAAATATGCTAAGGTTGATGAAGTAGGAAATGTAATTAATGCTGGAGGAACCGTAGCCGAATCGTTAACGTTTGGTGTACCCAAAGCTTTTGGAGAAACTATTAAAGCTATTAATGCTTCTTTTGAAAGAAAGTTTTCTGATAAACGTGCTGAAGAATTTCAAGAACTTTTAGTTAATGACAAGAATGATTTATCTATACTTGAAGATATAATAATTAATGATAAAATTTTAAAAGATAAAAGCGGAGAAACTAAAATGTTTAGCAATAAGTATAAAATCTTTGAGATTAATCACGGAATTTGAGAAGGTAAACCATTTGCAACTGCTGAGGAAATGGATGATGTCATAATTTTACTTAATAAGAATTTAGAAGAATTAAAAACTGAGTTAGACCGAGAAGAAAAGCAGTTTAAGGAACTCTTAAATGGTTGAGAGCAAAGTCAACTCCAATCTCAAATTCAAATTCTATCTAAATAACAACCAAGGGGAGTCTAAAAAACTCCCTTATCTAATAAGCATTTTGCCCTTTAAAATTTATTTATAATATAAAACTCTATAATAAAATTGAATAGACAATATTGCGTTAGTGTTGTGAATATTGAGCAGAATTTAAAGTAAAATTAAAGTATAGAGATGGCAAAACCAACCAAACTAGTCTATCCGCCCGAAGGTGGAACTTTCTATGATTGTGATTATGTCATTAATGGTCGGGAAATAAAAAGACTAATAATTAGCAATCACTATAAGAAAAAGCACTCCAAATATATGAGTGATAAGTTGATTATTAAGTTTATTGAGGATTATTTGGATGGCGAGAGTTTCTATGATGGCGAAAAAGACGAAACATGAGAATACTTTGAATTAGAACCAATTCTTTATCAAGGTAAAAATTATATATTAGTCTGATTACTCAATGAAAATATACCTAATTTCTTAGGAATAGTCCATTGTCGTTATAGTAATATTAAAGTAAATAGTTATGAAAAAAAATAGTAAAAATAATATCGGTTTCTTTCCACCGGAAGAAACATTAGCCAAAATACGGGAAAAAATGTTAGCACCTAATTATCCGCGAATTAATATAGCCCTGCCCAAAGATGCTACCTCGCTAGAAAAGAGTAAATATTTTTTGTGCAAAAAAGTATTAGTCCATAAGCAAGAGAATAATCTATCGGTGGAGAAACTAGCTCAGCAAATTAATTTAACAGTTCCGGAAGTGGAGGATATTTTGTTTTGCCGAATAAATAAATTTACTTTGGATAGATTAGTGGCTTATGCTAATAATATTTTTTCTTTTCATCTAGCAATTCATGAAGACCCACCAAAAAAGGTAGTAAAAAATTCAATAAAAACCAAAAGTAATGCACTTATTGCTCGCAAAACTCCCAATGGTCGTTTAAGAAAACACGCTTAATTTACCTATTTTTACCTCGTCTAAGAAAAACTAACCAGAAAGTTCTGATTCTACTCTAAGGCTAAACCAAGTGATAAAACTGCTCTCTGTATTAGTTTAAGGAATAAATATTAAATTAAACATTTATTAGATAAATTATACCAAACCTAAAAAACACTTTAAAAATAAGCACTATTAATCAACCTCTTCAATCGTGGGACCATCATCACCACTACCACTATTGCCACTAAACCCTTTTAACTGTCAGATTTCTTGTTCTAAGGTAGCTATTCTTTCTTTAACTCTTTTCCCTCATTACCTAAGTAGATGGCTTCTAAACTAGCAAGAGAGACTAAAAAGGATAAATCTTGAGTAGGAAAATTATTATTTCTAATGTCTAAATAAATATTTTTTGGCTTAATCTTGTTTTCCCGAAAAAGTTAAAATAATTATATAATAATCTATCATGAAAAATAACCTAAAACCGAAACAACTCAACCTTAACCCTTTATCAATTGCCAAATTCTTTTATGAAAAGTTAGGAGAAAGAGTAACGGAACAGTCTTTTATTCAGCCACTTATTTACCTAACTTATACAGAAATACTAAAAAAAGAAAATATTCTCTTATTCCAAGAAGAATTTCGGGCCTGAGAAAGTAGTCCAATTTTAGAATCAGTTTTCTGACATCTACCTAATGAAGAAAAAGTCTTAAGTAAAATGTTAAAAGAAGTTGAAGATATTGACAAGCCTGTTCTCATTAAGTATCTAGAAAAAATTAGTAAAAAATACGGTAAATTAGAAACTTGTGATTTACAATTTGAAGCCAAAAATGAAGCCTGACAGAAAGCCTATGAAAGCGGATTTATTAAGTCGACTGATGTGGAGAGTGAAAGAAGAATAAGAATTTAAATGTTATTTTCTTTTGATAAGTTAGTTACTAGATGTATTCACGGTTCCCAGTTTACTAATCGTTGTGACGAAAAGAAATTTCGTTATCTATTTTCTCAGGTTTTTCAGAAACTGGTTAAATATTCTGCCCTTTCTCTTTTAGAAATTAAGCAAATAGATAGACATTTCCATTATCTTACTTCCAAAGAAATTGATTTTGTTGCCCGAGAAATATTGCCGCAACAATGAGACACTAAACACTTACGTTCCTATTTACACTCTTATCAGGTTTGTCAATTGTCTCTTGGTAACGAGGAAGAGAGGGTAATTGGAATTCTGCAACGGATTAACAATTCCCCCAAGTATCCCGAACGTAATTACCTATTTTGACCCCTGTTCTTTGACTTCGAACATACTTTTCATTCAAATTTAAGGAAAAAGAAACTTAAAGAAAGTTCCTTAATCTGCATTATGGAAGAAAGAGATTGTGATTAGTTAAATTTAACCAACTAAAAAAAGACCAATAGAGTGATTTAAGAACCATACTTAATGACTTGTTGTTTCTGTAACATAAATCACTTATTCTTACAGAGGAGAAAGAAGTCTTTTTGTCCGACATACTAGTCGGAATAGAACAAGCCAAGGAAAAAAGGAGATTGCAAGACTAAAAGGAAGAGGTAATAATAGTGGTGATTCTGGTAAAATTTCTTCTTCTGATATTGAAGAAGTAGATTAACGGAAGGTTTCAAAAGTAAGTGAGATTAGGAATTATTAACGAAAATAAAGAAGAAGTGCTTGGTTTTTAAAGGTTAGTATAGAATTTTATCTAATAAATATTCAGTGTAAAATGATTATTAAATAGGGAGAACAGAGACTCCCTTTTTTATTTAGGTGGGATTTGGATTTGAGTTTGTGGTTCTTGCTCCAAATTAGAGATTATGTTTTTAAACCCTTTCTCTTCTTGCTCTAACTCAAATTTCAATTTCTTTAGGTTATCACTAAGCAACTCAATAGTTTTTTTCATTTCTTCTAAAGTTATGACTGTTTTTCCTTTTCAAATATTATTAGTAACATCAAAAACTTCGTAATCAGCACTAAGCGACTTTATTTCTGTACTCTCCAGTTTATCCTCCAATTTCAGAATACTAACAATAGCGGAGATTATTTCTTGTTCTTTGCTTTCCTGAATAGTACTAATCAAATAGCCGAATGACTTATTAAAGCAAAGTAAACTGTCTTTGTCATTTTCTAGATGCTCTTGAAATTCTTCACTGCATTTAGCAGAGAAATTTCTTTTATAGGAATTATTTATAGAAATAATTATTTCTCCTGCTGCTTTGACAGGATTCCCCGCTTCAGCAGGGCTAATGCTAAGTGCTGTTCCTATAGCACTAATCATATTACCTGCTTCACTAAACTTGGAATATCTTTCGTTGATGTAAGTCTCTAGTTCATTACAACAGTCTTTTAGTCTTGTAATAGTTCCTTGACGAATGGTTATAAGAGTTCTCTTCGTGTTCAAAAAATTAGCCGTTTTTTTTATTATTTTTATTCTTATAATTCGCTCATCAGCGAGGAGTTCATTAATTTCTGCTCTTAGTTCTAACAATTGTTCTTTTAATTCAGTATTTTCTTTGCTTACTTCTAAAACGGCGTTTAGAATTTTTTTAAGGTTTGACAAAATTTCGATATCTTCTATAGGCTTTTTTATTCTTCCTAATTCTTCCAATTCTACTAAATTCTTTTTGGTCAGACAAATTTCTTCTATTTTTTCTTTAGTTATTTACTCGCTTAAATCTCTCAGCATAGTCTCTTTCACTGCTATGGCAGGACAGTCATTCCGTCCGTCTTTAGTAACAATTTCTTGCTGCCTTAGTAGACTACTCACTCAATTCCGAAGATCCTCGCCTATTTTTTCTCCTTTTTTCCTCCCATCCTTATAAACTAGTTCTTCTAGCTGCTTCTCCAAACTTTCACTTATCGTCTTCTTTAAGTTTTCCAAACGATTATTTTTAATATTTTCTATAATATAAGCTAGTTCTTCTAGTTTTATTTTTAATTCTTTGTTATTGGTTTTAAAAAAACTTCTCATGGTATTAGTTGCTATTTTTCTTGCTGCTTATAGGAAATAACTTCAACTTGTGTAACTAATTCTTCTTCCTTTCCTAGCGTTTTTATAACTTCCTCTAACTGTACTACTTCCTTTTGTTTTTGGCAAATCTCTTCTATTTCTTTTTTGTTTAGTTTTTTGCTTAAGGAATCCTGCAAGTTTTCTAGACTCTTTTTCAAGGAATTATCGGCTGATTTAATAATGTCCATCTGGACTTTTAGTAATATTTTCAGAATAAACTCTGATTCTTCACCTAGTTTGTTTTTTGCATTGCTAACTAATTTTTCCAGTTCTTTTTTACCTCTTTCTAAATGAAAAGATAAAGTTTGCTGACGATAACTTTCCAGTTCTTTGTTTTTTTGGTTTAATCGTGATCTTAATTGATCTATTTCTTCTTCTCAGAAAACTTCCTCTTTTATTTTTTTTGTTTGATAAACATTTTCTTTCCTATCGTTACCAGCAACTAATGCGGAAACAATTATTGTAGCTTGCACTTCACTCATTTCTATCCATTTCATTCCTCTTTCTTGTAGAAATTTCTTTGTTATTTCACGAGCATTTTCTTTTATTTTATCTATCGATCTTCTTTTTTTATCCTTTAAATCTTGATTATCATCATTTATTTCGTTAAGTTCTTTCTCCAATTCCTCTTTTTCTCTCATATAATTATCAATTCTATCATTTAATTCCTCCAAATTATGAGGTTTATAAATTTCACAGCAACTTTCTTGTAAATAGTTTAGTAAAATTGTCCGGGAAATTTTTCTTTCTTTCACATTCTCAATTCATTTTTTTTCTTCTTCAGTATCCGTGGAAGGATTATCAATATGAACAATTTTTGCCCTCTCAAAAGCCTCCTTTATTAGCTTCGAGAGTTCTCCGCCATTGCTAACCATTGTTCTAATATCTTCCTCACATTCCTCTTCCTTTTTGAATTTTGCAAATCCAGTTCGCACAATGGTGATATACTCATTATGTTCTTCTTTATCTGCAAAAATAGCCTTAGCCAACTTATAAGCATCTATTTCGTCCTTATTAAATCTTCCCCTTGTGACAAACAGCATTTGATTTATTCCTTCCCTTGCATGGTAGGCAACTTCTATTATCCTATCTAATATTTGTTCTTCAGATAATTTCGTACCACCAACACCGGGTATGTCAATTACTCGGTATTTTATATTTTGGTAAGTAAATTCTTTAGCCTGAATTTCCCTGGTTTCGCCATCACCAAAAGGATTTTCTTTAAATTCATGACTGTTGCTCAGCACATTGGCTAAAGCTGACTTTCCGTTACCTGTCCGGCCAATTAGCAATATGTTTCGATAAGGAATAGATTTATTATTTTTATTAAAATTATCTATCAATTGCTTTTGAGCATCGGCAATTTTTTGCTGAAGTAGTAATTTGTCTCCTTCGATATGATTTCTGATTTGTTTTTCCTCTGCTAGTTCTTGCTTAATTTTTTCTAACTCGGTGGTGAGTTCATATAATTTTGTTTGTCAAGAACTTTCGCTTGATATTTCAGATGATCGTCGGCTAGCAAAAGAAAAAAGTGGAGTAGAAGTATAATAATCGTCATTAACGAGCGTAGTGGAATCAAGCGAAAAACTAGATAAAACCGGAGTAGTTCGGACTTTTTTCCTCCACGCTGTCAAATCATAAAATTGTCTGCCTCTCCTGTTTTCTTTTAAGCAAAACTTTAATTCTTCTTGAACTTTTTCTCAGCCAGTATCACCAATACTACCTAAGTATAATTTCTCAAAGTGATTATTATGACAATAAAGTTTAGTAAGTTTTGAACAACCCCTAATATCCAATTCAGTAAGTAAATTATCTGAACAGTCTAGCTTTTGAAGATTTGTAAATTCTTTTAGGTCTAATGAACCTTCCAAATTTTTATTTTTAACATCTAATTTAGTAGTCGTTTTCCTTATTTTAGTAAAGTATTTTTTATCTAACCACTCCTGTGCTTTTACCATATTTTTGTAATATTTATTTACTTCTCGTATTTAGTTGTTTAGTTTACAATCACTACGCAGAACTTAACTCTTTGATAACAAATTAGGTAGCAATTGCTTTTATAATTATGCTAATTTGCTATCTTTTTATTTTCTGACCATAGGCATTCTATAACCAAGTTTTACACTTTTTTATCTGAACAATTAAAAATTATTTATTTCTATTTTTTTACCAATAGTCTCTAAAACTTCGAATCAGAAAATTTCTTTTTCTAATTTTTCTACTGTTTCTATTTTTGGCTTGGTTATGGGGTGTTTGGGTTCAAATAAAGAACAACAGTCTTCATATTTACTTAGAGAAAGGTCATAAGTGCCTATTCGTTGTGCTTCGGTAATTATTTCGTTTTTGTCATAACTGATTAAAGGTTGTAATATAATTAGGGAACTAACTTGTTGAATGACTGCTAGGCTTTCTAAGGTTTGGGAAGCCACTTGAGATAATGAATCACCAGTCGCAATTGCTCTAATTTTTAATTCTTGGGCTAAGGAACAAGCCAAACGAATAAACATTCTTTTTAAAATGACAAGACGGTATTTTTCTTGACTAATATGGCTAATTTCAGTCAAAAGGGTCTGAGTACCAACTAGACAAGTATTATTAGAATAATTATTGTAAGGGCTTAGTTTTTCCGCTAACTTAAATATTTTTTCTTGACCCTCTTTTTGCTGATAAAAATGGTAATAAATAACTTCTGAACCCCTTTTCATTAATTGGTAGGCAGCTACTGGCGAATCTATACCCCCACTTAGAAGTAACAGAACTTTTCCGGAGCTACCCACTGGCAAACCGCCCAAACCTTTTATTTTCTCAGTAAAAAAAATGATAAAATTACGATAAATTCGGATATAAAAGGTTTTTTCTGGACTGCTTAAATTGACTTTTAGACCTTGTTCTTGGGTTATAATTTCCCCCAACTCTTTTTGTAATGTTAAGGAATTTTTGACAAAAGTTTTATCACTCCGGCTAATGTCAAATTTGAAAGTGGTAAAATTAATTTGGTAATAGTTAGTAATTTCCTTAACAAAGTTGTAGAGTTTTTCACAATCTTTTTCTAACTGGTAAGCCAGATAAAAGACACTAATCCCAAACACTTTATTTAAGGAAGAAATCATTTTTGGCAATTCTTCATCATTTTCGGCCGTGACTATTAATTGGTCGGATAGTTTTTTGATATTAAAGTTGGGAAAGTTATTTTTTTGGAAAGCTAAGGTAATATTAGCAACTAATTTTTGAATAAAATCATTTCTATTTTTTCCCTTCAAAAACAGTTCTCCATAGCGAATGATTAGACATTTTTTATACATTTTTTATTTCTCTCTCTCTCTCTCTCTCTCTTGTTAAGTCCTGAAGTAGGTAGTAACTTTCTTGCTAAATTACTTTTTTTGTTGGTTAAATAATTTCTTATTTTTTTGCGGTATCGTAAAGTAAAATAAACTAGCAAACTAAATAAACTAAACCAGAAAAGGACTAAAATAATTTTCCAAATAAAACGATAATCTTGGTTAATACCTAATTTATCTGACATTTTTTTGGAACTGAGAAAGTTCATAACCCATCTGGCGTCAAATCTTTTAAAATATTTTCTATCACCAAGCTGGCTTCGAAGATAACCATAAGAAAAATAAAGGGTGGGTTGAATTAGACAAAGCAAAAACGTTAATTTTAGTTTTTTTTTTAATAAGTCCGTTTGTTCGTGGCGGAAAAATCAAACAATAAAATAGCCGGGAGCAATAAAGTGTCAAAGGGGGGAGTAAAGCCATCACTGAATTACTTTGCCAACTTGCATTTCCCCAATTTTATGGCTAGGAATTGGAACTAGTTTGGTTGTTCGGCCGGTAATTCCCCAGTAAGTGGTCAAACTGGTAATTAATCAGATAAGCAGACCCAGGCCATAAATTAACATAGTAATTATGTTGCTAATCATGACTATCAGAGAAAATATTTGGTAAGAATAATTATTAGTTTTGGGTCGTTTTATTAATTTTCAAAGAATAAAAACAATGGTTAAAATGGTATTTCAGGTACACCACCAGGCCAAAAGATGTCAAAAAAAAGAACCAGGATATTTAACCTTATCTCCGCCATTAAATCAGGCTGAAATTAGACAATATAAGTGAGAAATAAACAGGAGAAAAAATAATTTTTTTTCTTTTTTTACCATATATTAATTTTTAATTATTTTTGTAACAGTCAAGAGAAAAAAAGTAAAAACTTATCAAAATTCCCAATATTTTCTCTAATGTTTTTTTTTACTCTCTTTAAATGATAAATTAATTAATTTTTCTTTCTGAAAAAGATTAATCAGGCTAATATCATTGTCACAATAGCCACTAAAAATCCGCCAAGAGCAGGAAGCGCCCATCAAAATTTTCCTTCGTTTGCTAATTCTTCTAACTTTTCTCCACACTTTTTACAGGCCCTTCCAACTTTACCAGCTCCTTTGTTAGAAGCATCTTTGACCTTTTGTCAGACTGTTTTATCAGCATTTCATTCTCCGCCTTTAACTAACAAAGTATGCCTTCGCCGCTTATTCTCCCTTTATCGTCTTCTATTTTAATCTCTTTTCCTTCCTCAATCTTTTCCAAATCACTGTCATTTACGTATTTTATTTTTAATCAGGAATAACTATTGCTATCATAATTAGTCGGTTCAATTTCATAGAGGGCAAATTTATCATAATTATCAGTAATTTTTTTGTTCAATTTTTTAATTTTAATATTTATATTTTCTGTCATATTAGTTATATTTTATATAGGTTTTATTATGCAAGTTTGATGTTCCGTGGTTTTTTTTTTTTTTTTTTTTGCGGAATTGTTTACTAAGTAAACAAATTTTTAATGTATTCTCGCCAAAAAGTGCAAATAATTTGCAAAAAAAGTAGTGATTCTTATTCTAAAATTCTAATTTTCCAGGAAATCTGGGAAAAGCAATGGTATCACGAATATTTTCGGTGCCACTGATAAACATGATTAATCTTTCTAAACCTAAACCAAAGCCAGCACTAGGAGCATAACCACATTTTCGTAAGTCAAAATATCAATATAAATTATTTATATCTAAGTCTATTTTTTGAGCTTTTTCTCTTAAAACCTGATAATTGTTTTCTCGCATGCTGCCACCAATTAACTCTCCAATTTCCGGGAGCAATAAGTCAAAGCACGCTACAGTTTTCTCATCTGAATTATTTTTCATGTAAAAAGCTTTTAATTTTATTGGATAATTAATTACAAAAACTGGTCTATCATTAAAATATTGGCAAAGATATTTTTCGTGCTCAGATTGTAAATCCATGCCTCATTTGATATCATTAAAAACAAAATTTTCTTTTTTTTTTGCTAATATTTCAATGCATTTGTTGTAATCAACCCTTTCAAATCCTTCGCCAGCAAGACTTTTCAATTTACTAATTAATTCTTTTTGGTTGTGCTTTTCTAAATATTCTAACTCTAAATGGTTATTAGTTAGTACATAATTTACCACATGCTTTACTAATTTCTCGGCCACGGTGGTTATTTCTTCCAGGCTGGAAAAAGCTATTTCAGGTTCCACCATTCAAAATTCAGCTAGGTGGCGGGTAGTATGAGACTTTTCGGCCCGAAAACAGGGAGAAAAAGTGTAAACTTTTCCCAATCCTTGAACTAAGGCTTCGGCTTGAAGTTGACCGCTGACCGTTAATTTGGCTGGCTTAGAAAAAAAAGGTTCCTTTTCGTTGATGGTTATGTTAAATAATTCTCCGGCTCCTTCGGTATCATTGCTAGTAATAATTGGAGTAGATAAATAATAAAAACCTTCTTGGTGAAAGAAATCGTGAATAGCTTTACTGATGGAATGACGAAGGCGAAAGATTGCTAAAAAATAATTAGTTTTGGCTCGCAAATGGGGAAAATTGCGAATCACTTCCAACGGAATGTTTTTTTTTTGGAGAGGGTAATTAGGACCAGTTGAGTTAACAATCTCGATCTTGGTGTCTTGTAGTTCACAGGATTGTTCGCGTTCAGGAGTAAGAACTAACTTTCCACTAACTAATAAACTGCTCCCGAAGTTTATTTCGTTTCCCGAACCCGATTTTAAAAAATTTTCTCGGAGAATAATTATTTGGAGAGATTTTAAAGTTGAGCCATCATTGAGAGTGATAAATATGTTTTTTTTACCTTCTCGGACCGATTTTACCCACCCACCAACCTTAATTTTGTCTAATTTGCTTATTTTTTCGACCTGCCGGTAAATATCTTTAATTGTAATTAACATTTGCGAATTACTCAACATCTGATTATTTTTTTTAAAAGTTGTTTATCCAGGACATGAATCCTCAGGAAGAAAGATTAAGAACGGGATTTTGGCTGAGTAAGTCAGGGGCATTATTTACCCTTTGTTTTCTTGGATCCATAGAGGGAGCGACCTTGTTTCCTTTCTTTCACTCCTTCAGTATCACCACAGCCACGAATAACGTGATATTTTACTCCGGGTAGGTCCTGGGCTCCGCCTCCACTAATTAAAACAGAAGAATATTCTTGGAGATTATGTTTTTCACCAGGAATGTAGACAGTGATTTCT